>AZIM01000948.1:427209-440714 GCA_000516915.1 Ophiophagus hannah
GTGAAATGGATAATGATATGAGATGATATTATATAAGATTTATGGAAAAGAACGTATGACTATGTACAAGTGTTATAATTGGAATCATGTTGCTCACATGAAGAGATGTATAAAATTAAAAAAAATAAAAAACTTTTATAAAAAAAAGAACTGCTGTCAGTAAGTTTATCATCCACATTTAACAACAACAATAACAAGAAGTGTCAATGTGCACATTCTCTGGAATTTTTACCTACCTTCAATATTAGAGTGATAAAAGTATCATAAAAAGACAATTATGTGCCTCTAATACCATATGAGCAGAATATTCAATATGTGCTTCATACTTCTATATGAGGAATCTATTACAAGTAAGAGGTTTCCCGTTATACAGATTTCATACTGTCATTTATTTCCTGCAATGATGATGACTTGATCATGCAAAATTTTGAAAGATTTTTTTTTTTTAAATACTTAAGTTTTTCACTAGAAAGTGTTGGAAAAGAAAATTAAAAAGTCTTGAGTTGGAACTATTCATGTATACTCCAGCTACATTTTAAGATCAAGTCTGAAAATGAAAAAAAATTCTTGATTTAGCAAATTACATTCATTATATCATTTACACCTGGAATCCTTTATTGTGGAAATATTATTATGCGGTTGGTACTATTTTAGTCTGAAAGTCAATAATTTTCCAGTTTGTTTCCCCTTGCTCCCAGCAATCTTGTTTTATGCAATGAATAATTTAATTAATATTAAATTAATTACACTGCAAAGGGTATGAATATGATTACATTCCAATTTAGTAGATATGTATAGTTCCAACTCAAGGCTTCTCAATTTTCTTTTTCAAACACTGTATTCTTTTTCTCTCCCCCCCCCTCCCCCCACAAATAAGCAAGCAAACCAAGTTGGTATAACATTTAAAATTTTGGACTAAAAGAAGGGAAACCCAGGTTTTATCCCGCTGTCTGCCACAAAAGCAAAGCAGGTGAATTCAGCCGTCCTTCCCTCCCCCAGGTCAATCATTTCCACAGGTTTCTTAGTAGAGGAGAAAAGAGGAAAAAGCACTGTGTATGCTGTGTTATACTTCTGGTTAAAAGGCAGGCTGGATGTCTAATAAATGTATGTATTTATTTCTTAAATCTGTGTGCTACCAGACTCCCAACAACCCTGGGCAGCTCACAAGTAAAAATGCTTTTTAAAAGATACAATAAAAAAAGATGGCAGAAATTGGACCGAAACAGGGGGGAAAAAACCTTAGACATACAGTCCATAGTATGGACTATGGAGAGGGCTTCACTCATCCCTGCTAAAGGAAGGCTTGGGAGAGGAATTCTTTAACTCCTCTACATCTTTACTATAAATATAATATTCAGCCTCTTGACATGATGTTCTCAACAACGGCTGTTCATTTTTGAGAGACATGAGAGACTTTACAGCCAATACGTTTAAAGGCTTGAAGTTGCTTTGAAACGCCAGTCAAATGGGGTCCATAATATGATACTTATTTGTTTGATTATATACTACCAATAGGAGAGAATATTTGTAACTTGGGGTTGAACTATTTATTTTCTTGCAGACATTTCAGTACCAAACTAGATAACATCATCGGTGCATTAATGACTTTATACTCAATCACTGTATTTATTTATTTATTTCAATGTTTATAAATGTTATCCAGAAAATTATTAAATAGGCAGTTTAATTCCAAATGGATTAATTCTATTTTCATGACAATCTGTAATTCTTTAACTCCTCTACATCTTTACTATAAATATAATATTCAGCCTCTTGACATGATTTTCTCAACAACAGCTGTTCATTTTTGAGAGACTTTAGAGACTTTACAGCCAATACGTCTAAAGATTGATTTTTGCCCCTCTCCATCTCTGGAAATCAAAATTGAGAGTTAAGATTGTCCTATATATGTGTTGCAAAATAAGACTAACATCTTTAATACTGTTATTGGCTTTTCCGTAACAATTGTTTGTTCCCCACTGACTGAGGAAGGGGGACATACTTGTCATCTAGCTTTCAGAGTCATGAACATTGATAATTAATTAAAATACAGGTAGTCCTCGACTTACAACCATTTGTTAAGTGACAGATGGATCTATTTACTCCTACTGTGCACATTGTTGGCTCTGTGATAACACAACTCCTAAACTACCCATGTAAAATATATTGGTGTACTAAAGAACATTAATATCAGTTTACCAGACCTGCAACTTTTTATGTCCTCATGAAATTACAAGTTTACCATTTACATGTAATAAAATCAATGAGGAGATTTAAAATTGGTCTTAACATTATATAGACTGCATTATTAAACATGCTTAAATATGTTCTGGCTTGTGCTCTGAGCTAGAGCCTGAGGGAGTTCATGTCCTAATTTGGGAAGAACTAAGTGGGGATAGAAAGATCATGAGATTAAAAGATTGTAAGTTATATTATTTACATTTAAAGTATGGAATACATGCCTTAAGCCTTCTCTTTCACTGCAAACTGCCTTTTTGGATTGCTTTTTAAAATTGATTAATTTCTGTTTTTATAAAAAAATAATAATTGAAATTTTGATTCAGTCGTAAAATGAATGCAAATTAAATTTAGGGAAAGAGAGATAGAAAGAAAGAGAAATAGAAAGAAAGAGTAAAAAGTGCAAGGAAGGAAAAAGAAAAGAAGAAAGTAAAGATAAAGAAAAAAAGAAATATTTCAAGAAGTGATTCTGATTTTTACCACAACAAATGCAAACAAATTTAAGCATTCTTCACTCCCATAAGGTTACAAACAAATATCCTTTTTCCCATAATCCATCCATTATCTATATGCAAATCTATAAATGATCAACATTTCCATCCTAATGTCAGCAAAAAGTTAATAAGAATTACCAGAGCTTTAGAGAAACATGCTTTGCTTTAACCTTGGTCAAACAAACCAACTATATATTCCTTCTCTTTCCTTCTAACAATCTTGAAGTTTAATTCATTCAGATGTTTTAATAGAAAAAAATGGATCAATTTCCAAAATAGAGGACAATTTATAAGTTTAACTTCTTCTCAGTTCATTCCATCACTTTAGCATTATTTTCTTGAAAAATGTAGTAGCTATATGTGTAGCTCTAAAGTTTAAAAACAAAAAAATGGGATTATACACACATAGGTAAGAGACATTATGTTGATAGATGAAGTTAAAACCCAATAACCCTAACTTGATAATTCAGAAAAATCACATTCAATCAAAGAACTGCATTTAATATAGTTTGTTAAAAACAATATGAAAGAAGAAATTGTGATCTCAGACGGGTTGAGATGTGTCACATGGTACACAGGTGAGTGAGACATCATGTAGCTACATAAAATGATAATATGGATGAGCTCTATAACTTGTTCACTTGATTTCAGTACAGTTTTCAAGATTTAGGCTTTACCATTATATGATATCCAAGCTTGCACACTTAGCCTAGTAAAGATTGATTCAACAGAAGAATCATTTCATATCACATGTGATTTTCCATCCCATAAAAATGATATAGCTTACTAAAATGGGGTGATACAGAGAAGATTAGAATGGCACCTGCGCAAGGATGACATGCAAATTCATGAAGCTTTCCATTAAAAAAAAAGATATAGTAGCAACTATCCATGACCAATCAAAATTAGAATATACGACACTGTAATCTAAGATGTATAAACCTGGAAAAAAGCTTCTCATAAACAGTTGTTGACATTTTAAGCTAGTATTTAAAGCCATTGAATCTGAAGAACAATAAGTAATTGCTTTTCACTAAATAGCAAAAATAGAAGCAGATGAAAACAAACATTCCTATTGTGTAGTCCATTGAGAAATCTCAAGGCATGTTTACTTTGCTGTTTCTGTTTAATCTACATTTTGGCAGATGTGGGATTGTATTGTGCAATAATCCTTTTTATATGGAAAGAGTTGATGGAAGATTATTTGTGATTCATTAAAAAAAAAAGTTTTAGAAATCAGTCATAAATCCCCTTTTGCCTGAGACAAATGAAAGGCCAAGAAATAACACCACATTTAATCTTGAGTCTCCTCAAGTTCTGTGCAATTATTTTGACAGTTAATTCAATGTATTTAACATCAGCTTCCAACCCAAGTAGTTCAAAGGAAATAGTGTTCTGAGCCTCTACACAAAAGAAATGAAATAGCTTAGGCTGCTTCACTGTTTTTTGGGGGGGAGGGGAAATACCTATGCACGGCGTGAGAGAAAATGGATTTTATGAGCAGTGCAGGTAGACTGATGCTCAGGCACAAAGGACTCGAACATCGCCAGCCTTTTCTGTCCTTGCTTTGAGGTTGATAAGAATCCTTGCTTGCAGATCAGCTTTGGGGAAGAGCTAAAGGTTATGCTCATGCTGATTCCTGACCTTTCAAATCTGCTGCGAAAGACAAAGGATACAGTGCACTTGGTGGTATTTTCCGCTAAGTGGATGGCCTCTGTTTATCTCCTATGAAAGAAGGGCTACCATAGCAGTTCTGCCTAATGCCAAACCGAAAAGGTCTCATACATAGATGAGGGAAAGTCCCATTTTTCATTATCAGACTTGCAATTTCTCTTTTGAAGAAATTCTTTCCCTTGGGCTTTTTTCAGGATGGGAAATTTGGGCAGCTAGGGTGACGGGTTGCTGTTTGATCATGTTGTTGCAAGAGGGTCTTTTAAAGCCAAATTAACTTTGTACGGAATGTTTGAAATTAACACCGTGCAAAATCATTCTTTTGCATTTTTTTCCCCAGGATGCCTTCATTCAATTGGATGAAACAAATTGGATTTTCCATTCCTTTTCAAGGGCAAAGATAATTTAAGAGGAGTTTCTCAGGAATTATCATTATTTTGTTTCTTTATTGAATAAATAACTTATGGGTGGCCACACTGATTTTGTCAATGCCAATGGTATTCAGATGGTGCTCCAGTTGTTTTGGGATTGCACCCAAGTCATTTTTTATTATTTGCTTTCTTTGGTATTATGATTGGTTGCACAGTCAGCCAGATGTTTAGGCTGAATTGGGCATTTTTATCCACCGATCAAGTCCCTCCCAAGGACCTGGGATAGGCAGATGTTGCAGTTTGATGGTGTTAAAGGTATCATCACAGGATATAAAACTGCCTTTTGCAATTGACTGGTTGTGATTTTGTCAATGCTAATGGTGTTTGAGAGGTGTTATAATGTTTTGGGATTGCAGATATTACAGTGCAACATTGTTTGGTCATGCCATTGTTTATAGCAGTGGTAGTCAACCTGGTCCCTACCGCCCACTAGTGGGCATTCCAGCTTTCATGGTGGGCGGTAGGGGTTTTGTCCCCTACTTTATAAATCACCATTACTGTGGAACCGGTGGGTGGTGAGAAAATTTTACTATTAACAGAGATACAAAAGTGGGTGGTAGGTATAAAAAGGTTGACTACCCCTGGTTTATAGTCAGTCTGTGCAATCTTCTTGCAGCAGTCCACTGTTTTTTCAGCTTTTTTGCCAATGCAGCATTTGTTGTTGTTTTTTATTGCTGTCCTCTCAGTTCTGGCTCTGTATAAATTTGTTCTTAAAGTTTGGTTTTGGGCAGTGGTGGGATTCAAATAGTTTTACCACCAGTGGGCGTGGCTTGGTGAGCGTGCTTTGCCTAAGCTGGCGCACAGCTTTCCCCACACCAGCTGAGACCTGCGGCACCAATCAGCTGAGAGGATAAAGAAGAGNCAGGGGCAGGTGGGAGGGCCAATCCTGTGCTTTTCTCTTCCTCTCAGCTGATTGTCAGAGGATTTTTTTCCTCCTCTCAGCTGATCGTAGGCTTTTTTTTTTTTACTACCAGTTCAGCTGAACCGGGCTGAACCGGTAGCATACCACCACTGGTTTTGGGTAGCCAGAATTAGGCCTTCTGTCTCTTTCTTTTCTATTCTTAACCATTGCCAGGTCTTCTTTGCTTTCTACTTTTTATGTAGTGGCCATGCTATACTTTGGCTTGCCCTGTCTCTTTTCTAGTCTTCATTTGGTACTTTTGGAGGCCAGTTTGGTCTCTCCAACACTCAGTAAGCCTTCCTGCTATACTAGTCTCAGATCATCTTCTTCACTGTCTTTCAGGTGTTCTTCCAATGCCCTTTTTTCTTCATCTGTCTATGTACTTGGAATGTTCCACATTCATCCTTGGTAAGCAGAGTCTATCAACATCACTGCATGGATGAAGGGCATGATTTATTAAAAATCTGCAGAGATTCTCAGTCATCCAAGTCATGATTGTCCAAAGGTGCTTTTTCAGGAGGCAACTAGACTTTCTTGTTTTTTCTTTTGAAGACGTTTCGCTNNTCATCCAAGAAGCTTCTTCAGCTCTGGCAAGATAGTGGGGAATCCATTAATGACCTTGATGGTTTTTCCTCCACTTATTTTGGACTTTAAGATTTTCTTCACACATGCTATGTTAACTTCTAACTTTCTTCTTGACTTCAGTATGCTCTTTGCTTATTAACAGTCCTTTACTTTGCTCAATTTGTCTTATATTTCTGTTTAATACTTCCAAAGCCAAGATAAAAAGTAGAGGTGACAGGAGATCTCCCTGTTGTGTCCCCTTCTGTATCTCACATTATTCAGCTGAATCACCATTAACAATATATGTGCCTTCTGGGATATGTAAATTGACTCAATCCCTTGCTAAAAGTTATCTCCTAAATTCGTATTTTCCACAATTTTAAACATAAAATCCCAATTCAAATTATCAAAAGCTTTCTCTGCATCCAAAAAGATCCATGCAACTGGTTTTTCATTGTGATGTTGAAAATATTTGATTATGTCCAATATAGTCCTCACATTGTCCCTTAATTGCCTTCTAGTTAAAAAGTCCAGATTGATCACCACGAATAAAGTTCTGTAAAAAAAAAAGTCTCTTGACCAATATTGTTATAAAAAATTTTATAGTCATTTTTTTGACAATGAAATTAGTCCATAATGCTTATTAGAAGAATATTTTTGGTCAGTACTGAATAAAATTCAGATTCTAGCAGAAATAATAAGTAATAAGGGGAAAGGAAAAAATATTATATAGATATCCAAATGTTTCAATGGTCAGTCTTTGTGTGCTATTATCATAAAATCATACATTTGGGAGAATTTTTTCATCTCCAATCTCCTGCTGAGTGCAGAAATACAAATTAAAACTGCCTTGACAGATGGATGTCCAAACTCTGCTTGATCACCTCCAGTTAAGAGAATTTTCTACCTCCCTAGCTAATTGTTTTTCCAATTGTTAAGTTGCCTTTATTTGTTTTTTTCCTAACATTGAATCATGATATTCCTTCTGGTGACAAGTGCATTGTTCCTTGTTCTTTCTTCTGTGGTCTTTCTTCTTTATGACATCTCTTCAGGAAAAGAGTTATTATCTTTGCCCACCTCTTCCCTTCTTCAAGTCTTTTCATAAATCCCCAGATTATCTGCATTGTCCTTCATTGCACTAGGAGAGAACAAAGCTTTACCTTGAGCTCTTGCACAATATTGGGCGGCAAAATCATTTGTCCCACCCAGACCTTCCATTCTTCTTTTTTATGTCTGCCAGCACTTCAGAGGATATCGTGGGACGAGGAATTGGCACTGGCTGACATTCTTCCTCTTTGGGGATTTCATAATGGATGATTCAAAGATACTGAAGCTGGCTGTTTCCTGATCTCCCTTGTCAAATGTAGACTGGTTTGATTAAAAGCTCCATTAAATTGTTCGCTTAGATTTGCATAGACTCTCGCTCGTAAACACTGATCTGTCATTTCATTATAGATTTTTTTTTTTACAATGCGGTTTAATTATTGTTTTCAATTCATTTGCAGACAGTGTTAATGTAATTTGGAAGTGCTCCCGAAACCTCTGATGAAATGAAAAGCTCTGCTGCTCCGTTTTGTCCTGCAGAAAATGCCAGACTGTTCTGTGTCTAAGCTAAGTGACATTGGGAATAAAATTGTGAAAGATTATTGGCTGACACCCGCAAATTCCCAGTTCTAAACCGAAAGAAGAGATTCTTTGTAATTATCTCATTGTTAATATAGTAAGGCTCAGTTTAGAAGACAACATAAAAATCCTAAAAGCAAGGACAGTAAAAGAAGACTTTGACAATCTATAACTGTAGAAAATATTTAAAAGGCCACCACCTTTTAAAATTTTCCTCTCATTGCTTGGCTAACTTCAGTAAAGTTGGCAGATGAACAATTTTATAGGGTTTGCATAGCTGCTTCTGTGGAAACTGATGTCTCTCCATACAAATTATAACTCTGTTTTTTGTTGCAATACACAATGAGATTTATATGTGAAAATGTAGAATTATTCTGCTTATATTTTTATGATCTTTCTAAATTATTTTGAACTTTTAAAATCTACTTTGTGGCTTTTTCCTATTCTTTATAACCCTTTTGCTCATTACTCCATATTACAAAGTTAGTCTTGACCACATATTTGACATCTGGCCATAGATATCTATGCCGCCAATGGAACCCCCTTTTTTGTGAGTAATGCATGCAGTGTTTTTTTATACACCTTTAGTCATGGTGGGCACATTTTTTTCCAGCATGGAGTGATCTAAGTGCTCTTAGATCTGCTTCAGCAGCAAGATCTATAACTGAACTAGTCTTACACCAAAGGATTAAAATTAGCTCCATGCAGAAAATTTCTCCAACATTTCTTTTAACAGTTGTTATTCAATCTGAAGAAAAATAATTGGCTTTTAAATTTCTCTTCAAAGATAAGAGAATTTCAGAGTCATGTTCTTGTGATTCTTTGGCCACACAAGACAACTGATTGTCACTCCAGAAACATCTCTCTGGCTTCCCACTCTTCACTGGAATCCTAAGGGAACTCCTCCCATGGAACTTTATCAGATTTGGAAGGGTTAAGTGATGGAATAATATTGAATCGAAAACAGAACAGAAGCACCATATTTGACAATAACATAAACTCAGAAACACCACCAAAAATTCTCAAGCACTTTGAGAAGACAGAAAAAGCAGAAGTTTGTTTCTTATAATTGCAGGACAGATATTGGCAGAGCATGTGTTGAAACAGAAAGTAGAAAAAAATGTTCCATGGGAGTCCTCTATTCTAGTACTTATAATGGTTAGGGATGGGATATTCTTTAAGCTCTATTTTATTTTATTATTTTTCACATTTCTGAATTGCCCATCTCCTTCACAGAGAAACTATAGCAATAGTATCAAGACTTATATACTACTTCATAGTGCTTTACAGCTCTCTCTAAGTGGTTTACAGAGTCAGCATATTGTCATCAACAATCTGGGTCCTCATTTTACTGACCTCAGAAGGATGGAAGGCTGAGTCCCATCAGGATTGAATCCCAGGCTGTAGGCAGAGTTAGCCTGCTATACTTCATTCCAACCACTGTGCCACCAAGGCAACCAGTATAGATTTATGCTTTTTTTAAAAAAAATGACTATATGTAATCTACATCAGGACATACGTAGTGCTCTGCTAAAGTCCAGCAATCTTGTTCTCACAGTGGCCAAATTGAAATTGAAAACAAAGCTCACTGGTCTCTCCACAGTTGGCCTTCAGAGGCAGGCACACTGCCATCAAAGCTTATAGCCATTGATCCCTATGACTTCCATGAATTCAACCAATCTCTTTAGAAGCCAGCTAAGCTGGTAGCCGCCATCATATCTCATGGTAGCAAATTCCAAAGTTTAATGTATATAGTTCAATAGATCCCAAAAATGTAAATGCACTTTAATCTGCACAGAAATTAGCACACCATTGTGATATATGCATCAAGATTATATCTCAACTCTGCTTTGCTCCTAGCACAGTGGTGGCAAACCTTTTTCGGCTTCCNAGCACCCAGAAGGCAATGTGTGCTGGGGCCCCCCCCCACACCCCCTCACCTGCGTGCATGATCCCCTCGCACCGCACTGAACGTCTGTGCATGCGCATGCGATTCCCCTTGCCGCACACTGTCATCTGCACATCCACGTGTAATTCCCCTTTCTGCACACCATGCATCTCTGCGCATGTGCCCATGCCCCTCCAGCCTGTGCTGCGCATCTCTGCGCATGCGTGTGTGTCTCCTGCGTGCACCCCCCATGCTTGCACACCACATACCTGACAATCAGCTGTCGGGCGGCAGCGTGCACACATGTGCAGTGGGGCTCTTCCGGGTGAGCTCTCGCGTGCGCGTGCGCGTGCTGGGGGAAATGGCTCTTCTGCGTGCGTGCACGCGCACGCGTGGCATAGGTTCGCCATCACGGTCCTAGCACAATTTATGCATTCACAGTACTTCAGATGCTTGTTTGCTTATTTACTTATCAAATTTACATAGTGGACCAACTCACCCAAGGTGACTATCTTTGATGGGCCCACATTTGGAGCAGATTTTGAAAAGAATTCCACTACTGCAGCTTCTTGACTGAATTAAGAACCAGAATTTAATCCATCATTTAGGAATTAATGGGGAATGCTTGCAATTGCCAATCATACATGCCAGGAACTACTAATGGAAAAAGCTTGCTTCAGCAACTTGTTGGCATTAGATTGTCAGAACAATTATTTTCTTCTGTATTTCCTCTTTTTCTTAACGATAGCCTAGGCAAGAAACCAACCCCAAACTGTCAGTCACATTATGAAAAAGTACAGACTGCAGAGAAAGGCTATAACTATTCCGACCTTCATTGGAAGCTGAATTTTTCGAATAAGAGGTGGGAACTATTTGCTTTTGGAACCGTGGCCCCATGTACTAGGCATGATTATTCCACCCGAGATCTTTATGGCTCTTACCCTAACGATGTTCCAAACAGCATTGCAAATATGACCATTCTCCCAGGTCTCGTGGCAGGGTGATCGGTGATCCCTTATACCAGTTTGCTTGGTATAATTTTGCCTATTGCTGCATATACATGGCATGGGAATACATATAAAAGCAGGGTTGGTTTCATTATTGATATTGCAAAATTTGAGAAGATTTAATAAAGGATACAAGGGGCCTGAGTGGTTCTGAATGTTAGATGGGCCATTCGTTGGGAACATTAAATACATCTTCAGAAAAAGATGGAAAAGGGACACTGAGACAAAGGATGTGGAAGCTGCTCCAGATCAAATGAAAAGAAAAATCCACTGAAGTTCAGGGAGTTACACTGATGTGAAACATGAAAAGGAAGGCCTGCGAGTGAGGGAAAAAGTAAGATAATGAAATTGAACGCTACAACAAATGAGGATGAGGACAAAAAGAGGATGGAATGGCATGGCATGCACAAAGAGCAAGATACTGCTAAAGCATGTAGTCAATGAGAGCAAGGAATGGTTATCATTAAAAAAAGGCAGGGAAACATGTGTTTTAACAGAAATAAAATATTTTTTTAAAGTGGGAAAAGAGGGCTAAACAAGGAGCCTCCAGAAAAATGAATGGAAATTAAAATAAAAGTTACGAAATGTTTTGAAATTAAATTGAAGAAAAGGAACGCTAGAAGGAAGAGTTTAATGTCCGTATGGGATGAGTAGTAATATGCCAAAGAGGGCAATTGGGATGAATGCTCTAAATAGATGACTAATCCAAGAAAAAAAGGAATGAAAAGGAACTCACAAATGTTAATAAAACTATGGGAAAATGCTAAGGCTGCACATGTAGGTAGTATAATTGCAGAAATGTTAAAATGTGGAAGCATTTATTTAATGCTTGCATGAAAACTGACAATTACAATAGAAAGATGCTGTTGTTCTTCTTTCATACAAAGTTAAAAATAGCAAAAAGTGAATGCAAAAGCTCCAGGGAGATTAGTCTGCATCAGCAAAATGTGTGGAGTTATGCCAGGGAAGGAGAAGGCTGATCATTTTTTCTCATGGTTACCTCCCATAATCTTTTAATCAGAACTCCATCAAACACCTTCCCGGGGAAAAGGTTTCAAGACAGAGGTTTGCTCTTGAACACATTTGAGGAGAAAACCCTTAATGTGAAAAAAATCGTTGCACTTTGTTGATCTAAAGAAAGCTCATGTCTGATTTATAAAAAGCTTTGTGTGAATATAGAAGGGAAGGTGATAAAAGTAATTTATGAATGTGATAAAAGTGGTTTATGATGGAAGTAAAGCATGCGTGAGAATAAATTGAACCATTCAACATTGAATAAGAAAATAATGTGTGATGTCCTATGGTTGCTAATGTATTTATGGATTGATATAAAAGAATGATTGTTATGATGTTAGTGATGTGTTTGTTGGGGTATCTTTTGTTATGCAGATAAATTTTAGATAGGTTGGATACATGAGGAAAATGGAACTGAAAATTAATGATGAAGAAAATGAAATAAACCATTGCAGGTTACTCATAAATGCCAAAAGGGGGTTGAACCAAGTAGGTGGATCTGGACATTTTTCTGGAATGTACTGTTTACTAAAGATGAGGAAAACAAATGGAGAAAGTGTATGCAATATTGGCAGAAAGATGGCACATATCATGTAGTCTGCTGTGAAGAATGAATGCTTGTCAAAGGAAGTGAAAATTGCTCTGTGTAAAAGCATACTTCTACCCACTTTGTGATATGGAACTGAGAGTATGTCAAGAAAAATGTAAAAAGGAGTTGAATGCAGTGGAAATGGGGCACTCAAGAATCATGTTTGATTAAAACAAAGAGAGGATCCAGAATGTGTGCATGATGAAAATCTCTCAATTCAGCTCAATTCAATTCAATAGCTAGCTGCTACCTTGATTTTTTCTGACACCCACCTGTATGTTGCTGGATGGAAGAAGGATTACAGGGGTTGAGAGAAAGGGGAAGACTGAAAAATCCATGGTAGGCTGCAATTAATGAGATCCTCCAAAAGTGAGAGATAGGAAGTTTAAAGAACAAAAAACAAGGCATAAAAAAATGTACTGATGTGGTAGAAGCAATGGTGGTTTGTAAGTTTTGAAAGGACCTGAGAGATGCAGTAAATGATGTTGATATAAATTAGATTTAGCTCCGATTTCTATTTCTCTTCTTTGCCTCCATTTGTTTTGTTCCCTGCCTTTTTTCCTGCAGTAATTCCACAGTATTATTTTAATTTTGTACGCAGCCCACAATCCATTGCAAGAAAGCCTCTTCTCCTTTACCAGCCATCCTCTTCTTCCACCACCCCAAATCATCGATAAGGCCACACTTGATTCACCTTTCCTAATTTTGCCTCTCCCAAGGTTATCTCTCTTAATTTCCTGGATACTTCCCCACCCCTCCACCCCCAATTACTCAGTGGCTGATTTTAAGGGTGAGTTTAGGCAGTTGTCAACACCCACTCCTTCTGAGTCCTTATCCCAGTCCACATTAAGAAGAGTGGTTTCCATCAGCTGGTGATATTGACTGGGAGGGGAGGAGGAAAAAGTTGAGGGAATCCCCTAATTTTTTCCCTTAACATACACCCCTCCAAAGAAAAATAACCTCATTTGATGACATCATGTACCATGGCAGGATAGGAGGCAGAACCAGTGGTGGGATTCAAAATTGTTGACTACCGGTTCTGTAGGCGTGGCTTGGTGGGCAAGGCAGGGGAAGGATACTGTAAA
>AZIM01000948.1:440726-451996 GCA_000516915.1 Ophiophagus hannah
AGATGGTATTTGCCAGTTCTCCAAACTACTTAAAATTTCCGCTACCATTCTCCAGAACTGGTCAGAACCTGCTGAATACCTCCTCTGGCAGAACATACAGTTTTCAGCTGGTTTCAAGATCAACCTTGGGGAAGATTCTGTGGAAAATAAAAAGGCTGAAGAACTGTAGAATAAGCTTTAATTTTCTAATGTGGTGAAGAAGCTTTCTGTTACTAGCTGGTAGTTATTTTGGAATGGCTGAGCCCTCTCCCATCTCAGCCATTTTATGAGAGGCCTCATTGTCTAGTATTTGTAATTCTATTTTAGGGGGGTTAGCGTTAGTCTATATAGTAGATAAAGATATCCAGATATGGAATTAGATATATGCCAGCTGAGGAAAAAAATGACTGTACATCATAAGCAGCTCCAAAGAACCATAAAATCAGACTCTCAAGTATTTCTTTTGCAAAGAAAAGAAAAAAATGTTTCCGATCTCAATGTCTCCTGTTTCTTTATGCATTTCTCCTGTTTCTTTATGCATTCTTGTTTTTAAAATAGATGCAATAGTCCTATATTGATATTATTTGGTTAACCTATCCCTTTAAGGCAGTTTCAAATTGTATTCTATGAGAGAACTCAGCTATTCACTTGAGCTGAGCAGGAAAGTTGAGTTAATGGGCTCTGTCGGTGTTCAGTGGTCCCTCTGATGGGAATTTTGCCTCAGGTGCCAGTCTGAATTAATATGAACAGAAATGGCTTAAATAGGTGTTTACCCATTAATCTTTAGGTCATTAAATGAGGACCATCAATGACTGCCTTGGCTGCTGAATAGCCTGTGTCCTAAGGAGAAAAGGCTTAACAGGGATGGAATGTTTAACAGGAGTTTATAATATCAAGGAGAGGAGGAACATAACAGAGTCAGTCTTGTGCACCAGAATTCAGAAGAATGGATTTGGATGAATTCAGAATAAGATAGATTAGAGCCAATGGCTTGGAATCTTGGGAAAGGATGGGAAATATTGCAAACAAGATACTAAAGATACTATCTCGAACAAGATTTGCTAGAAGGAAAAAATATGAGATATGTAAAGAGACTAGTATGGATTAAAACAGTGGGAAAAGAAACATGTATAAGAAATAGGAGGGTCCTATAATCAAAGAAGGATAGAAGGAAGTTGTCAGAATTTTTTTCCCTACAATCTAAAAATAGGGTTAGCAGAGAAATGTCCAAATACAGCAACAAAAATCATTTTTGTGTACATCATAATCAAAAAGCAAAGGAAAGAGGCTGTAGGTCCATGGTGTGAGAAAAAGGTTGATTGATAGCAACTGCTGATGAGAAGACTAAAGTGTTTTAATTCACAAGTTAGGGCTGTCTTCTTTTTGGAAGGGAAAGGAAGTTGTACCTGGCCAGCCTTATGCCACTTGTGCAAGTGCCATTTGTGCAGAAAGAAAGTTGCAGGCGAAGAGAGTAAAAGAAGCACATAGCCAATTTAGAGCAATCCAGGCCTCCAGGAACCTTTGAATAACATTTTAAGGTACCAAAGAACTATCACAAAACTGACCACTGTGTTCTCTGAGAAAACCAGGAGGGCTCCAGAAGTCTGGCATATTGTTTGTTATTTTTGGAAAAGGAAGGAGGAGGATCTGGCAAATTATAGCTTGATCTCTGTATTGGATAATATCCCTGACCAGCGTATTAAACAGAATATGTGTGACTGCTTGGATGGGAATGCAACAATTAACTAGTATCAGCATGGTTTTGTCACAAACAAATCATCCAGACTAACCTTATCTGCTTGTTTGACAAGAGTTCCTAGCTTAGCAGAACATTATATGGATATAGCATAGCTTCATCTCAGTAAAGCTTTCAACAAGGTGTCTCATGAGCTTCTGCTTAATGCAAATGTGGACATGATGACAGAAGTATAAGATGGATTCATAGCCAGATAAATGACTGTATCTAGGGAGTGTTCACAAATTCATAAAGACCTGAAGGAATGGAAGATGGAGGAGGCCATGTTTGGCAATAATAAATGCAAAAGAAAGCTAAATAATCATAAGTTAAAAACAGAACATATGTGATGCAACTGCTAAAAAAATCAATTGCTTTTTAGGGGTGCATTAATAGCAATAGAGACCTCAAATTATGGGAAATAATTGTCCTACTCTATTCTGCCTTTGGAGGACACATTCTGTCTGGTTTGGGAGCCTGCTGTCTAAAAAAGACATTAACAAACTAGCATGAGTTCAAAGTGAGGGGGACTGGAAAATCCTTAAGAAACAATTAAAGGAACTGGGTATGCTTAGCTTGCAGAAGAGAAGAGTGAGAGGTAATACAACAGAAGTCTCCAGATATCAATAGATGAAGGAGTAGAATTGTCCTTTGTCATCCCAGAGGGGAGAAGAAGGATGAATGGGTCGAAACTACAGGGAAGCAGATTAGATTTTAGGAAGAATCTCCTGAGGATAAGGATTGTCAATGAATGAAATAAATTGCTTCATGAAATGGTTAGTTCCCTTCACTGGAAGGAGGCTGGGTAGTCATCTGTCGAAAAGGTTTAGAGGTTTCTGCACTTAGAACAGGAGCTATAAAATATATCTCCATTTCTATGATTGTAAGTATCTGCCACCAGGGATTATTATAGTAAGTCTAGTTTAATATTTAGGACCATATTATGTACTCTGTTCCAACCCTACAACTTAAGAGAGAACAAAAGCCAATTTTAAAGAAAAAAATAGTATGATGTTTTGGCAGAAGAAGGCTAAGACCAGATTTTATTTGTTTTCAAGTGCAGGATGTTAAATAATTATAAAGAGGCAGATTCTAAGGGAAAGTTAAGAGGAAGAAAAAAACCCCTTTATTTTAGTAAGACTATTATTAGAATATACTGTATAATAATACCCTTACTAGAATGAAGGTATTTTTGATCATGGAACCAATTCCTCAGAAAGGCTTCCCATCTGCCTCAGATGCTTTACTTTGATTTCCTGTGCTAAGTAACAGTTCAATTTTATGATTACAGTGTCCATTTCTGTTTCTTGGGATTCCTAGGACCATGAATACCAAAGTGAGTTGTGCAGAACATAGAAAAGCCTTTTATCCACAAAGCAAAATGTAAATGTGGAGTGGCACACATTTATCTATCTTCTATCTATTAAATTTATATACCATCCGTTTAGCTGTTT
This sequence comes from Ophiophagus hannah, assembly GCA_000516915.1. NCBI lineage: Eukaryota > Metazoa > Chordata > Lepidosauria > Squamata > Elapidae > Ophiophagus > Ophiophagus hannah. The sequence goes on from AZIM01000948.1 coordinate 443,895, forward strand.
GGGGTGACTGTTGGTTCCCCTTCCATGTCTTCTTACACAAGTGGGAGTCCTGAGCTAACATGAGAAAAATAGAGTTTGCAGTAAAGTATCTTAAGTACAGAAAAAAAAGAGACAGTTCTTGTACATATTTCTACAGTAGATGAGACTTCAGTCCCTGGAATTTTCTTAACTTATAAGCTTTTTGTAACTTGTAAGTTTAATATCAAGTCAGAGGCTGGCTTATCAATCATGCCCCAACATATATTTGTTAACCGTGGTTTATTAATTTAAAAAAACTGTTTAATTGGCACCACACAACATCCCATGAAGAAAACAAATTTGGTTTGGGTGTGATATATAAATACAGTCACTAATTGGGCTTGCCTCACAATTATAGTTATAATTGTGGAATATGATACTCTCATCACATGTCTGAATGCTACAAATGACTACAGATACTTATTTCCAGGGAGATAATTATCATCCGCAGCAGCTTGCCTTTGACAGCTTCCCTGGACTTGGTTCATTTAGGTCACCATCTTTCTTGTGTTGATTCCTGGTGAGTGCCAGGACATGTCCTTGCAGTTTTCTTGGCAAGATTTCAGAAATGGTTTGCCATTCTTCCTTCCTAATGGTGAGAGAGAATGAATGGTACAAATTGCCCATTTCATGCCTAAGGTGGGACTAAAATTCATGGTCTCCTGGTTTCCAGCTTGATGCCTTAAAGACAATCCCAAACTGGCTCTCTCAAGTGACCACTAAGCCATCATCAATTCAAATGATGGCCATGCCATAATTAGATGTAAGTAGTTTCTTGCTAGCAGAGGTTCCTTCAGCAACCTGTGATAATGTACAATGACAACACTTTCACAATTATGTAATTAAATAATTGCCACAATTATAGACTTGGATCCTAATAGCATTTGTATGTTTCTCAGACGTGTGTTTCACCATTTCTCTTTTCACCAACACTGCCTCCTCTTCCATGTTCATGTTCACTGTTCTCTGTTAGATAATTGCTACAGAATAAAAGGCACCAGGGAGAGATTTAAAAAAAAAACCTATTACAGAATAGAGACTGTAAAAGTAATATTCATATTGTTAGTAAAATGCTGGTTGGAATTTACATTTTCCCCCTGTTGCATTTATACCTTAAATTTTTAATTGCCATTATAAACCATGGATTATTGTTATATCCAAGTCTCAGACTGCATTAATGCCCTTTAGAGCATATGTTTAAACCAAAGGGATTCATAGCTAAGCAAAACCTAAATACAGTATTTTTGTGTCTTTCATTGCCTGCTCTGAAATTCTACCCAAGCTACTTGTATTTTCCAAACAAAGATCAAAGAGTGGAGCAGAATCTGTAATTACCTGGACTATAATGAAAACTTTAGAAAAAGAATAAACATGGTTTTGATGATTGGAAAATATTAGGTAATAAAAAGAAAGAAAGAAAATTTTTTGTAACCATCGAATAAGAAACAATTATGCAAATTGTATTTGCTGCAGAAGAACCTGGAAGTTTCCGTTTATTTCTTTTTATATTTTCTTTTTGCACCTTTATTCTTTCTTTCCTTCCTATTTCTTTCTTTTCCTTCTTTACTTTGTATTAGTTTTTATTAGTTTATATCTTTTTAAAACTTTAATAAAATTAATACATGGCTATGATGAAGACTTTAATTCACCAGTCATTTGTGTAATTGACAGTAATTAATTGTAATAAATTAAATACTAATAAGAATGTCTGACTTTCTTTGAACTTGAAACAGATTTAAACTAACTTAACTGCTTTAATTAGACATTTAGAATACTGTCCTATTTGATGTTTTTACTGTATTGAATTCAGCGGAAGCCAAAATGTCTTACCTTTGGCATCTAACTTTTAATTTTACATGTCACAATGCAGAAAATGTACTCTGTAAGAGATGCTTGTATGGATATATCAGTGAAAATAAATGCTGTAATTCCAAACACAGGAAGTTTTCTGTTCACTGTCATTCATTAGAAGCAGTTGCTTGATGAATGAAACAGACTTTTAATTGTCCTACTCTTCAAATGGTTGCACAAACTTTGAAAATCTTCTCTTGGCATGCCTCCATTTTGTTTTTCTGTACTACAAAGTGTCATCAAGTTTTGCAATATGTTACCTCTCCCATGAATATTTATTTTCAAATCTCAAGGGGTTTCAGGATGTACTTCTTCATTAAAGGAGCTCATCAAATTCCAGTAGCGGCTACTTCTAAAAATTCTGCACATGATCCAGCCAGAATGATTAATGTTTTCATTGGGTTTTAGCATATGTTTAAGTTCCTCTTACACTAAATCTAAAAGTGCTCAAATGTATCTGGATCCTACTCTCTCTTTCTGTTTATTTTATTTAAATTTGGGTTATGTATTCCGCCATTTATAAACCAATAATTCTTTCTGATTTCAAACTAGGTGGGCTGCCGAAGGCAAATTTGGTATTTAATCCTCTGTGCACTGATTTGTGGGCGCAACTTCTATTCCTCCATATTTCATATATATATAACGCTTTTAGGAGTTTATCTCTAACCATGTTATCCAGAGGCCAAGGTCAGCCTGCCGCAACCCCACCATCCATATCTACTAAAAGATTTGAGTACTTAGTCTTTCACACTAAGAAAGGGCTCTTCACACATGAATCAAAAAGATAGAAATTGAACTAATTTCTGTATAATCTATTTTATAGGAACATAATGGCTAGGTTTGTGGAACATACTTTATTTGCTTACTCAGTTAAGCTGTTTTCTTAGTTCACACTGTGCTCTGAAACACGCAAATCAAGATGAACATAAGCAAGCTTTGCATACTTTGTGATGCAGTTGCTATGTCTTTAACACACTTAAGTGTATTGTGTGAACCTAGCCATAAACTATTCATTTAAATATATACACTCTTCTCTATTGCTCTGAAATCTTGTTAAGCCCAAGGGATAGCTTGAAATATTTTCCTTATTACTAGTCATTATCTGCACCAGTGACCTGGAATGGAAGAAAATCCATATCTGTCTTACCATTGCTCTGGTTTCCTTTGTATTGCTAAGGGGACACAGTTTTCTATGCTAACGTATGAAAACATGGATGAACAATAGCATTTTCAAGGGCTTCATGTAACTGTTTTTAAATGGTTGTAATTTATCTGTCTCTCNTTTTAAGGAAGAAAGATTTCATCCATGTAGATCTGGGTGTCAAGCTTCTAAACTGAAATCCAAAGGCTTTAGATAGGAAACACTTCGAATTTACTCACAAGGCACTTAGTTGGAAGGGTTCTTGACAATCTAGTCCAACCCCCTGTTCAAGCAAGAGATCCTACACCATTTTAGACAAATGGTGTCCAGTCCCTTCTTAAAACCTCCAGTGTTGGAGCATCCACAACTTTTGAAGGCAAATTGTTCCATTGGTTGATTGTTCTTACTGTCAGGTTGTAGGTTACATCTCTCTTGGTTCAGTTGTCATCCATTACCTCTTGTCATGCCTGCTGGTGCTTTGGAAAATAGGTTGACCGCCCTCCCCCCCTTCTTTATGGCAGCCTCTCAAATATTGGAACACTGCTATCATGTCACCACTAGTCCATTTTTTTCACTAGACTAGACATACCCAATTCCCGTGACCATTCTTCATATGTTTTAGCCTTCAGCCCCCCCCCACCTTAATTTTTGTCACTCTTCTATACACTCTTTCATATATGGAGCTTTCTAAGCATTTTTGATTAACCATTTCTGATCTGTGGGCATTTTTTTTCCTAGCAGTACACAATTATATAATTACACAATTATTAATATATGGAAAACCAAAGAGATTGCAGATTGCTGGGGAGAGACTGGTAGAAAAGAATCTTCTTACATACTTATTGGCATCTTTTAGTTTACAAGAACAGCACATTTTCTCTTTATTTGGCAAAAAAATTTCTTCTCCTTTGACAGATATTTCTAAAACAAATTGAAATAGAATTGTTTTTGTAAATCCCAGATTTTTCTCCATGCCATAAAATAAACAGTCTGATGTTTGGTGGTTTTTTGTTTTGCTCTTTCTGGAATCATTCAAGTATTTTTACATGAAGAAATTTGCTGGAATGGCTGTGGAACTCCAAAATGCTCAAAAAAAGAGAGATGAATCAACAATTAAATAACACTGACAAGGTGTCTATAGAGTTGTTACTTAAAATTGGATTTATTCAAAGGAATATCAAAATGTTCAATTTATGATGGAAGTTGAAATGGAATAAGCAACTTCCCACCTGGAAAGAAATGTAGACTTGACATTAATATAAGCTTGGGTCCAAAGATTTAAGCAAGCATCCTAAAGAAACTCAGAATAATCCAGCCTTGATTTTTTTAAAATTGTAAGATGGAACAGAGAAACTTTCATGATTGTCCCAAAGTGCTTTTTCCAAAGAACAACTGGACTTTCTTGGGGGAGTTCTTGAAAAGGTTTCAATTCTCATCCAAGAAGCTTCTTCAGTTAGAACTGAAGAAACTTCTTGGATGAGTAGCGAAATGTTTTCAAAGAAAAAAAAACCCAATAAATTCCAGTTTGCTTTTGGAAAAAGCACCTTGGGACAATCATGACCTAGATGATTGAGAATCTCCATAAATTTTCAGGATTCTGTTATTATAACATATCATAATAAAGCAGCGTTCCAAGAACCCCTTTAATATTGTGAGCTGCCCAGAGTTACCGTGTGGCAAGATAAACAAATAATATAAAATAAATAAACCCCATGGTGGTTGCCCCGTGACCTAGTCTAACTCATTGTGCTGATACTATCCCTTGTTTACACAGATATCAATATATATGATCCATCAGTGTAAACCTCTCAGTGGCCCAGTTAGAATTTTAAACAAAATAAGCATGAAGCAAAGAAAGTTAAAATAACTAAACAGAATTCTCTCTCTCTCTTTTCTCCCTTATCCCCACAAGATACTGTTTTTAAAAAAAATGATCTAAACATTGTTTGGAAGCAACAAACACTGTATGTACGTCTGTGCATCTCTGTGTGTGTTTTAAATGCTTACCTTGTAATTTCAAACACTGTGATGAAAAGCATGCCTTGCACAAAAGAAGATTTATTATGCCTTGCACTCCACATTATAGCTGCTCTGCTAACCATAATACACAGGCTATGAAAAGCAATCATGTAGATAACTGCAAAGAAGGAGGCGGGGGATTCCTTCTTCCATTTTAACTATTTTCACATCACTTGATCCTGATGACATTCTTTCTATAAAATAATATTTCTGGTTGGATCTCTTCTTTTTGAACAGCTTATTAAAGTACGGGCACAGTACAAGCCACCCATATGCCTTGTATTCAGGGGTAACTTAAGAATGGCCAATTTCCATTATGCCATCAGTATGTGATGGGATATTGATTTGCAAATGAATCCACTTAATCTCAAATTCCTGCCTTACCTTTGCGAAAAAGCTCAGAGTGCATGGTGGACGCTATGGCTACCGTGGCACAGATTTGCAGTGATCATGGCAGACATAACAAACGTGCTTTTAAATACAGATAGTCCTTGACTTATAACCCTTCATTTAGTGACTGTTTGAAGATGCAATAGCACTGGAAAAAGTGATTTATGAACAGTCCTTCCTTGCACTTACAACCATTGCCACATCGCCATGATCAAAATTTGGGCACTTGGCAACCAGCATATATTTATGCTGATGGGCAGCATATAAATTTAATTTTAAAAATAAATAAGTGCGATTGCCATTTGCAACCTTCCTAATTGGCTTGTGACAAGCAAGATCAGTGGGAGAAGCTCAGAAGCTGGACCTTGTGATTCACTTAACAACTGCAGTGATTTGCTTAACAACCATGGTAAAAAAAAAAGTTGACCATAAGAGAATGACTTCCACCTTCTGGATTCATTGCACGACAGCAGACATAGTGAAGCTTTGCTCCTTTTGCCACTCCCTGTCACAGAACCTGATGATCCACTCTTAAAGTTTTCAATGGGTAGGAGAACATTTCTTCCTTCACTTCCTCTTCCTTTCACCCAATCAAGTGGAGGAAAGGTGCCCCAATGAATTGTTGGAATTGCAAATTACAGAGGTTGGTGAGGCAGCAGAGATGACCAGGAGGCTTTTGGAGGCTTTCTGTACATTACTTCATCTTTAACCTTCTATAATTTTAGCTCTTCTCAAATGTATTAATACATTTTTGCAATGTCAGACACGTGTTCACAAATGAAGAAAAGCATAGAGCACATTTTATTCTTTTTTTTCTCTTAATAGAATAAAGGCATGCTGATTTAGTAACAGAAAGCCTGAAAATAGATTGTGAGAAGAGGAGGAGGAGGGGGAGTGACAGGAGAGGGGAGGAGGNCAGGAAGGGGGAGGGGGAGGGGGAGAAGGAGAGGAAGAGATCCTATACTTGGTTGGGATTGTCCTACTAAATATACTCAGCACTACTAGGCATCTTGTAGGGAGTAAGTGACCAATCTGTCACTTTTTTGTGTGAATAATTCACACAAAAATAATTTTGTGTGAATCAAGTGTGAATAATTTTAAGTACTCTGGCCAGGCAGCCAATGGCTAAAGCAGGAAACTAAGCTAGAAATGCCCTTAATTGATTTCCACAGAGAGGGAGCATTTCAGCACTTTGGATATTAAACTAAAAGGACAAGTGGTCATTAAAAATAATTATGCTACAGTTAAAGAAAAGAAGAATCTAAGCAGCCACTTATTACTTTATTCTTATGAAGTGAGATCCTCCATATAAAAAATATTACTCTTTGGAAACTGAATAGCTTTGTAAGAGTTTTATTTTTTATTTTATCACATATACAAAGGCATAACCAAGAAAAACATAGAAAAGGAAATATAAAGGAGCAAAAAAGAAATAGAAAAGAATTTTTATTTCATTTTATGCAAATGAATAAGAATTTTCAAAGGATTATTAGATTAATACTGTGTATAAAGCTATTCTACAATTAATTTAGTACTTGAACATCATTGTTAAAATCAAATCAATAATTAGGAAAAGATAGACAATATAATAAGAATCCTGAACCAGAATAAAAAAAATTAAGCAGAGAAAATCTGCCCTTATTAAGACACTTGAAGCAAAATATGATATTTTAAAGTCTTATGTTAAGAAAAACCTAATTTTTCAATGTGGAACAGTCCATAAATGGTTTCCAGGTTAAATTAAATTCAGGATCAGACCTTTTCATATTGAGACATGCTCCCACAGTTTAGGAAGGAATTATGTTTCAAGTAAGTAATTTCAAGTAAGAAACATTAGGTATCCTAGCAACAATTAATATATACAGAGTCAACAATGCATACTGTATAGGCATGTGAGGCTTAGTGATGCTCAACAGAAAAACAGCAAGATGGAAAAGTCAATATTTGAAATTAGTTTCAATCTATGGAACTTCAGGAAATGAAGCAGCATACAAGATGCCTAGAGTGCCAGTGGAGGAAGATGAAGAGTGACTCTAATAGAGCACAAGTAAAGAGGCTTTATTGAGAGTACCTTGTGGCATGAAGGCAGTGAAAAATGTTTATTTTTCCATTCTTATTGGGTCTGCATTATGCTTCCTGGCATTGCTCTTTTGAATGACGATGTCCCTCCTTGGCATTCAAAGGAACCTTTGCAGATCTGCTGTGGGGATTATTCAAAGTATCTATTGGCTTTGGGTTCATTTAGAGTTAAACACCGGTTGTTCTGATCTTATGATGTAATGGTATGTGGGAAATGACCTTGGGAGTAAAACATAAATAAATTAAAACCAAGGATCAGAATCAAGGGACATGTGGGGAAGACGGGGACGGAATATGGGGAGGTGGGAACTGTTGTTACTTGATCAATCACAACCACTGGGTTGTCCCCCCAACCAACTGGCAGAGGAAAGTCTTTAGGCCAAGGATCTTCAAACTTGGCAAGTTTAAAACTTGTGAACTTCAACTCCCAGAATTCCTCAGGCAGCCATGCTGACTGTGGAATTCTGGGAGTTGAAGTCCACAAGCCTTAAAGTTGCCACGTATGCAGACCCTTGCTTTAGGCCAAGGGTCTTCAAACTTGGCAAGTTTAAGACCTTTGNCCAGAATTCCTGAGCCAACATGACTGGAGGAGGAATTCTGGGAG
>AZIM01000948.1:494838-515731 GCA_000516915.1 Ophiophagus hannah
CTAATTTTTCGAGTTTCACCTGTACTTTACCTTAAAGGAGAAAGAACTAAGGTTCATTTATATTTCATAGGGCACACCATGCAACAGTAGGGTTCTATAAGCAAAGTCATTTCTCTTAATTAAGAGAGCAAGATTATTAGCATGATTAGGATTAGCACAATGGCTCAGAGGTTAAAGATGCCAAGCTTCTCAGCTGGAAAATTGATAGCCTGAGTTTGAGGACAGAGTGCCGCTTGACAGGGTAAGTTCCTGTTACTTGCCTCAGCTCCTGCCCACCTGACAGTTCAAAAGCATGCAAATGCAATTAGATAAACAGGTACCATTTGGTGAGAAGGCGACTATAAATAAAGTACACTATAAATAACATAATTATATATAATATTATAGTGCACTATGTTTATATTATAAATACTAATGCTGGTGTCTTTAAATCTAAGCAGAAAGGTGCACTTAGGTCTCTCTGAAATCAACTTAACCAATCTTTAAGTGGAAATTGATTTCAAGAAAAAAATAGCGAATACCTCACTCACAGAACTTTAAACATATGGATTTTTAAAGTTACTGCTCCATTCCTAGGCCGTAATTCTGAAGTCATAATGAAAAACTGTAAACTTAGTAATTTTCTAACTGAAGTTAGTGGAAAACAAATATGCCAAGGAAATTCATTTGTTAAACTAGGATCTCATGTGACCATGACTTCCTGCAGGCTACCTCATTGACTTTGCTTATGGGAAGTCAGCAGGGAAGTTCTCAAATTGCAATCACATGACCACAGGACACTGCAATTAAAGATGGTACATACATACATACATACATACAATTAAAGATGGGCACTAGCACCCAGATCATGACCATGTGACCACAGAAATGCTACACTGACAGATAATCAGGATTATCATTCATTCAGCACCATCATAAGTTTGATCAGTCACTGAATGTGCAGTTGTTAAATGAGGACCACCTGTATGTGCAACCATATATAAATTCTGAAAATAAGGAAAATATGACTTTTATGCACAGGTGTCCATAAGAACTGGGGCTATAGTTGTGTTGGACTGCATCAATTTCAACTGTAATATGCAAAATGTTATATATGATTTACCAATAAAGACAGGAGGCATGAATATACTGAGAAGAATTAACATGCTTAATTTTTTTTAAAAAATTACTGGAGTGCAAAAATTGAACAGCAGCATAACAACATGAACATTAAGATTTTAAATAACACAATGTAAATCGTAAACTCATTTTAAACATTTATTTCTTGGCGTTTGAAAGAATTCATTTCTTAATTTTAGAACCAATTAAACTTGGGGTTTAATTAAATGTTACTACTTCCAAGGCATTACTTTATTTTTTTAAAATTGTGTAAGTATTGAAATATAGGACCCAAGCTTATCTACAATATCCACAATGAGTTAGTTGCAGTGAAATTCACAATCAGAATTACAATTATAAAAATAAAATATAATTTTATAATTCAAAAATGAGAATGATTTTGTTTTGTTTTGTACATATAAGGAGTAGATGGCTTGCAATTCTTCAATACAAAGTTCTTATCATGCACAGTGCATATAACATGAGATTTGTTACATAATGGATTAAAAAAGATTCTAAGCAAATTATTTAAATATTTGGCAAATTTTCATGTCCCAACATATAAAATACGATCTCACAAGTATACATGATGGAAGAAAGACATAAAAAATCAGGGAGTCTTCTGAGATAAATTAATTTGGGTCTCAAGTACTAGACCTGGGAGTCTGTGAAACATACATGAGCTTCAATTAAGTTCCACAAATACATTCATCACCAGGAAGAAATTCCGCTCCAACAGAATTACTAAATTTATATGCCCTGATTAGTTTTATTACATCACAATTTCAACCAGCTTTACAGGCACTATTGATTTTAGATTCATAAAATGTAATCAAGGTTCTTAATATACATTTCTTCACTTCTAGATTTTGTAGTTCACCTATTATACACAGACCTCATTCCTGCAAAATGTATCTGCACTTGGAAAAAAGTATTTGGCCATTTTAGCAAATAATTCTCAAACTAAAAGGGTCACCAGTTCTGTTTTGGAATTCAGAATCTCTAGAGATTCAGACATCATTAACTTGGCAACTTGCAGTATGGCCTAGCACAAATTTGTAGACTGCATACATGATTTCCCCCCTAATTCATGGAGTGCTACATAATGGCCCAAAGATACAGATCAATACTATTATATCCTATTACTTTACCCTTAATCCAACAAACCTTATACTTAATTCCATACATCAAAGGAGCTTTCAAAATAATTTCCCAAGTCCAGCAGTTGACAAGCATCTTGTAAAGCTAACAGAGTTCAAAAACATATTTGTGATATGACCTGTGACCTGCCATTCAAAGGAAAAAGAGAGTCAAGGCACACTGGGCACATCCAGGCCTAAATTAGAAATATGATCTAAGCCCTTCTCTCTAAATTTATGTTTTTTTTAATAAAAATAATCATGTAAACATGATGTAACAGCAACAAAAGACTTCAGCATACCGTATTGCAGAAAAGGTTTTAGATAGAATGGATCAGTGAAGGTGCTACAGGTGTTACAGTTTTTAAACCAACTCTGAACCATAATGTAAACAGACACAGAAGTCATCTGAAAAGTAAACATTTGGATGCATAAATATCCCCTTACAATTACATTTAATTAATGTAGTCTACATTTCTGACAACTTAATCTAAACTAAAACAACTTTCTTTAAGCCTTTGGCACCCATTATTGGAAGCAGCAGGAAGCACTACTGCCTTCACTTTTAAACCGTGCTGCAGTATTAACAAAAGGCCATTTCATCCTAGTAAGACACACTTTGCTTCCTTTGTTGCTGTATCATGAAATGTACCTCTTGGCTTTAAAAAAAAAAAGATCTGCACAGACATGTGCCTCTCTTCATATAATTTCATCATAAATATGCAAGTTTGTGTAAACTCATTTCCTTAAAGCACTTTCCAAACAATCTAGACTCTAATGTTTCTGAACAAAGAAGAGGGCACATACAAAAATAACTTGTAAAACCATTCTACCTCTGCAATGCCATTCAGCTACTCAGTATATTTAAAATAATATGTAGAGGACAGAAATTGAACATTTACTAGCCAATTTGCTTCATTCTCCTTTTTTTCAGGTGAGCAGTTAAGTACAGGAAGTACACACATTATGCCTATTAAAACATTTCACAGTAATGTCAGAGCATGCTATAGTAGACAAGTTCATGACAGGATTTTTACAGAAAGACTTGCACATTTACAAATACACACTTAGCTTTTGGAAAAGTGACACTGAACTGATTTGAACACATCAAACTACAGGTGACCGAAAGTAGTAATTATATACTATTTGATCTAAATTAGTAAGAAATGACTACTGAAATGTAGGATTCACCATCAAAATTATAAGTAAAACATGGAAAACTATCCATTTTACATCCTACTAACATTCTTTTATAGAAAGAAAACGAGTTGTGCAAATGTATGCTTCAGGCTTAGAACTCTGTCTTTATACTTAAAATATTCACTAGTTTTATCTTTTCAACTCAATGAATAAATATTAGAACAGAGTCATACTTAATCTGGTGATGATATAATGCTAGCCAAACATTAATTAAGATATGGAAAATGGCCACTGAATCATAATGTCCAATTCATTGTTCCTCCCCTCTCATACTTGGAGTTGTCCATGCTTTTCTTAACGGATTAATGCTATACCCATTGCTCAAAACGATGTTATCAACTGATTTATAACAAGAACATTATCTAGAGTGGCAGAAAAGTTTGAATCCACCTTCATTTACCATGTCCTCCAAACAGTTTATAATCTGTTGTAAAACTGTATTGAGAGATGTAGAAGAAAAAAATATAGCCAAGTGGGGTTAAATGTTTCTCTCTATCACTTAAATTGGGTGTATGTGTGTATCATTAACAGGGCAGTGATTATTATTAATTCTATGCCATGATTTTTGCAAAGCATGAAAGTAGCTCAACAATAACATTAATGTTTTATGGCTGCTATAAAAGTTGCACTTAACTGGTTGTCCCAGTGCAACTACAATAGATGTACATACAACCACATTTTTCTGTCTCCTCAGATATATAAAACAAAAAAGCTATAACATATAATTAGAGCAAACATTGTTCCCTTTTAGATAATAATCCACTCATTTACGCTTTACCCTTTCTTTAGCACATTCTCTCCAAATAAGGATTTAGCCAATGATTATTCTCAGTTTAGTTGTAGCCAAGATACTCACTATTCTAATGCCTTCAGAATTCAGAAACAGCTGAATTGTTTCATGGGATATCGCTTTTCAAAATAAAAAAAATAGTTTTAAAGTGAAGAAAAATCAAAGGAAATTTTTCAAGATGGAAAGCATAGAAATTTGAGGGCTAACTAATCTATCTAATCTGAACTGGCCTCAAACTATTACAGTACAAACTTTAAAGTCCTATGTATTCATACCATAGAAATAATGGGTATTTCAATTCCGAACCCCTCTTTTCTTCTCTAAAAGGAAAATATCCTATATGTGATATGCCTATACCAGTGCTTAGGAAATAAGCATCATTATGTTAAGAGTGTGTAAATGCCATTTTTTTACTACTGCTGAACAATATATTGTAGAGGCAGACACATTTTTTAATATTCAGTGTTCCTATAGATGATGAATACCCATATTTACAAAAAAATAGTCCAAACACAGGATTATTTTCACAGTACTTCTGAAAGTATAATGCAAACTCTTAAAGAGTTATACATCATGTAACCCTACATTGTTTAGCTTTATTTAAAATTACATAATTATTATACAATTTCATAATTTCAAACTGATTAAAGCTCTTTTGGAGGCAAGTAATTTTACAGGAATACATAGGGAAAACCTATATTGTCAGGCATTTCAGCTTGACAGTTGAAAAGATACACGAATGTATCACCTCTACCTCCTCCAAACCCATTGTGGAATGACAAAGGCTGCAGAGAAATTCTGATCATCCAGAGAACTTCAGCTATACTCCCTAACCCCAAATAATTTTCTATGAATGATGTGGTAGTATTTTACATTTGCTGATAATAGAAAAGGCTATGAAAACAAAGGAATTAGCATGAAGTACTAATAGCTGAAGGGGTCATGCCACAAAGCCTGAATGTCTCAAGATTGTGTGTGTGCCCCCTAGTCTTTCTTGGCAACATTTTGGAAATGGTTTACCACTGCCTGCTTCCTAGGGCTGAGAGTTAGTGGCTGGCCCAAAGTCATTCAGCTGGCTTTGTACTTAAGCTGAGACTAGAACTTACAGTCTCCTGATTTCTAGCCTGGTGCATTAACCACTACTATACCAACTGGCTTTCTTTATGAAAATTAGCTTGAATTTAAACATTTCAATTATAACTGACTTGTTCTTTCTTTTCTTTCCTTCTTTGTCCAGTAACTCTTCCACAACCAATCTCTAACCATTTTGTTCCCACCCTTTCTCATTCTTTCCATTCTTACTTACTCCCTTCATCTTATTCTATATCCATCTTATTCTATTGCTGGCTTCTGCTGGAATAAAGGGGAAAATAGATCTGTGTAGTTGAATGATTCTGTATACAATGGGGGGGGGCAGGTTGTATGGATCAGTGAATGTTGGTATATGAAGTTGGAGATCAATTAATGTTGTTAATGAGGAACCTAATTTTTACAGGCAATGAGTTTTCATTAGTAGTTATAACTTCAATCAATATACATTTATGTCTTGTCAAACTCCTATCCTTGTCTTCTTTTTGGTTAAATACAGTACCAAATGGGATCTTGATCCCAAGTGAATTTCAGGGTTTAATTTCCCCAGCATAGCCTAAGAAAAACATAACCGTGGTTTTATGGTTGTTTGGCAGAATGGGATGAATTGAAAAGCAATATCTTTTTAAAATGGGCTAAATGTGATTAAGCCTACAGGGGAAAACTGATTGCTTTGGGACACAATATTACATTTCAAAATAGATAGCATTTCCAAATTTCATGCAGGTAAATCAAATGGGTTTTCTGCAAAAGAAGGGACTACAGAGTTATTTCAAAATAGTTTGATGGAATGCTTAACAACTTTATGAATTAAGCTTTATTGGATATGGTTAAACACCTTTCTTTGTTCTTTCACTTCAGTCTTTCTTTTGTTTCCTATGTTTATTTTAATTAGCAATGAAATATGTTTCAGTTTACTCATTAATATTGTCTTCTGAAATATCTTATTAGTGCAAATAATAGATTGTGTGTCTATACATCATACATTAAGGATAAATATGAACATGGATTATTCTATTAATTGCTAACATGTAAGCTCTTACAGGCATTTCATATGATCTCATTATCTCAAGCAGAATGTTTAAGGAAGGCAATTAATATGTTCAGTTGCAACTTAGTAATTAAATTTTATCAAGTGATAAAATTGTATGAATATCTTATAGCCAAAAGACCTGACAGCAAATTCTATCTGGAGAATTCAGGAGTGTGGGGCTCATTCTGATAGTGTGTTTTGAAGAACCTATTGCTAAAAAATGTTATTTCTAAAAACAATGAATTTATACTGTGATCCTATATCACACTTATTAAACTTAATAGGACTTATTCCCAGTCATATGTTTGCCCTGCTAGTAAAGTGCTGGTGCCCAAAGAAAAAGGCAGTAATACACAATAAGCCTTTCCCAATCTCTTCTAAGGAAATCTCCCCTCCCTCAGCCTGGAAATCTACAATAACTGTAACATCTGGCTTTGATTCACAACTTTGTTCCATCCACCATACCTTCCCTAAAATACAATACTCATCTGCCAACCCACCTACATAGTCACGTAAATATTTTCCTGTTAAATCAACTTTGCTCATGTTCAGAGTAGGAAGAAATCAAAGCAAAGCAAATTTCACTCAAGATTGGGTATTTTTTTTAAAAAAAAAACACCCTTACATATTTCGTACATTACTATAACTGTAAGTAGCCCTCACATAATGACCATTCAAGATTACACTGTCACTAAACAAATCATAATTATAGTGCAACGTTATGGCTGCTCTGGCACCCCCTGTCAACTCTGAAGCTGACCTGGTTGAAGCCATTTTTCTCCTGCCTCATACTTGCCGTAAACTTTGAAAGGGGGAAGGGAGGGGGGAAGTAGATAAACCAGCTACCCATCAAAACAAGAACCAAGATGACCTGTGGGAACCAAGGTCGTCCCAGTAAATGGCAGAGGAGTGGCCTAGCAGCCTCCCAGCTACCTTCATTGGACAATGTGACTGGTGACACTTGGGGAGGGGATATTTGCTCTTTTAATTAGGGGAAAAACCATGGGAACTTTTAGAGTTGGGTTTCACTAGCTGTGCCGATATGGTGTGTCCAATAAATATGTTCTTTGGGGAATCTACCTGCCTCGGAGTTCTGCATTACTCAGAACCCTGTCACCNGGGGAAAAAAAGATGGTGGAGGTCAACTATGGGTCATGAGGGATAGGTGGCAGTGGTGGAATGCAAGACAGCCAAAAGAGCCCAGATAAGTGGGTGAGGGGAGTTGAAGCAGAGATTAACATGGCAGGGCAGGAGAAGTGTGAAGTCCTTGCCTAACACTTGCAAGTGAGACTACCAGAACTGCAGTCACTAAATGGTGGAGCCATGTCATGTTTTGCCTAATGACAGCTTCCCTGACCAATGGAAAGCCCAGTCCCAGTTAGCATTGCTAAGCGAGGATTACCTATAATTCTTACCTCTGTGTTTTAGTTCCAAAAATGATTCCTTTCACTTTTTATAATGTATTTCAATTCTTCCCATATATGAATTTTTGAAAGTAATTATAAGCTATGTAGTGGTCCCTTAAAACATACCAAAAGCAACTAAAAGTGTATCTATTAAAAAGCTCAAAGTAACCTCCAATATGATGTCATCATCAGATTCTCTATGTTAATACCAGGAAAAGGCAATGAAGATAAAGGTCCTACAAGTGTTTAGTCACTTCTTAAAAATAGGTGCCAATGTTGCTATTTGAAAAACAAACCCTAACTCTGATAAGTATTAAGACTTATCTTTACTTATCCCACCTACTCTTTAAAGAAAAGCACTGAAATAATACATTCAAAAACACATTTAGATGTAAAATGTGAAGCAAAAATTCACAAATTTGCTTCTTCTATGAGAAGGAGTACAATATTATTTGGTGATGGAGAGAAAAAGGCCTCAAGAAAAGAGTGCTATACAGAGAAACAATTGTGTCTATATTATACAGTATTGAGAATACCAGCAAGATATATTAAGAATGGCATATGACTGCAATTGAATAGTTAAGAAACAGAATATACATTCAGCAAGATTTACATCTTCCTTCCTTCCTTCCTTCCTNTCCTTCCTTCCTTCCTTCCTTTCCTTCCCCCCTCTCTCTCAAACACACACACATTTGTTTTATAAACATGTTTTTTAAAAAATCTGTGAGAATGCCCATGGATTTGTTTGATCTTGTTATTTTAACTGCTCACCTGATATAGATCAAAACAGAATAGATTATATTAATGTTTATATTTCATTTGCCTTGAGATACAAAGTTGCTTTCACTCTACAATATTAAGCAGACAGTTTTACTGCAACTGAGTAAAATCACAGGCATTATTTTAGAGGAACATGCGGAACATGAAGTTTTCTATTTGGCTCCATGAACTTAACAAGCAATAGAGGCCCAACAGAAGCAAAGATTCTTTGCTAATCTTAATCTTCAAAGCTGATCACCGACATCCTTCAAGTGTTCCTGTCAAAGCATCAAGGCTGCTGTCCGTGTCTGAAGCCAATGTTTGTTCTGTTGACATGGATGAAATGTCGTTGACTGATGATGACTGAGAAGGGCTGGTATTGCTATTCACTGCTGCATCTGTGCTAAGTAAACCAAGCATAAGAAAATCTGAGGCAAGACATGGTTGAAAGCATAGGTGTTTTATGTGGCATAAAGATATGTGCACTTAAAAACATATGCATGGGAAAGCAATGCCAATTTGAAAATTTTCCCGTTGAAGCTAGTCTGTAAGGTAACAAAAACAGGCAGAATGTAGGGAAGACACACAGTCAATACAGAAACACATGCACTTTTAATAAATCTTTTGTGAAAGTTTTAAAAAATGAATTTTAAAACAGGTTCACTTATTATCCATATCCTGTCAAAAATCAGCCTTTACTGCCCCTGAAATTATTCCTAGCACTATCTTCTTGACAAGGGATGGTATTCAGTCTTGAATACCTCAGATGTGTCCTTTCACCTGCATTTTCCCAAACCCTCTCTCCATATCTGCTCCTCCTAGAAATATAACTAGGAAGAGGGTGCCGTTCTCTGATTAGCAGTTTCACATCATGCAATTCCTGCATATACTGTATAATGCTTATTTATAGTAAATAAAACTAGAAGAGGGAGATTATGTGCAGAATGTGTAGAAAGAACAGATTTCAGTTCTATAAGAATAACAACCTTATTCTACAAGGAATGTTGTCAAATATCTAGTTTCATATTAACAGCTCCATTCTCTATGCTTAATTTTCACAAGAAAAATGAAGAGCTGTAGCTATCTACAATGTTGCAAGAAAATCACATTTAGCGCAGCAGTGGGATTCAAATATTGTCACCACCGGTTTGGTGGGCGCGGCTTGGTGGGCACGCTTTGCGCATGTGCACACACTTTGCGTACACACGCGCGCCAAGCACGCACTTTGCGCAGGCGCAGAGGCATTTCCGCAGGCATAGAGGTGTTGTAACTCGCCTCCTGCAAGCCTGCAAGATCCCGGTCGCTTCAGCAGCTGCCGCACAGCAGTATTCTGTGCCGCGCAAAGCAGCTGCGCTTCAAATTCAGTGGATAAAGGTGAGTATGGGAGCCCGGGCGGGCAGGTGGGCCCAACAGCAGAGCCAGCAGAGCAGCGGAGAGAACCGGTTCGATCTCCGCTGCTCATCGCTCCTACTGGCTCTCCAGAATGAGGCAGAACCAGTCGAATACCACCACTGATTTAGCATCATGAATAGATAAAACCTTTGGTTAACGCTGTCTGCCAGGACACAGGTCTGTGATTTTCTTAGGACAAGTAATAGCTTGGATACTAATAAAACTTTGCATTTCCAAAAGTGATAGAAATAACTATTTTGATTTGTTCCTGAAAGCTAGATGCAAATTGACACCCATAACACTTAACACCCTCTCTTAGAGTGCAAATCAGGCACTGTTTTTATTCATCTCTGTCATATACTACAGTTAACAGACATTACAGAGGTAAACAGAAAGCAAATTATTGTTTCCCATCAAAAGCAATGAATCTGCCCTTTCCCCCCCAGGAAACTATTTCTGAATAAACCAGAATTCCCAGCCACCAAGCATACACCAAGAAAAATTGTTTCAAAGAGAAATAATGTATCTCTCCATCCATATAAAAGTCTTTAACTGTTTACAGCCTTTTTTTCCTAATCAAAAAGCTACTGTTTGTTGTCCATATGCTTTTTATCTTGTTTTTAGTCATGTGTGCATATTATCCATTGCAAGATGTATAATTTATTTGGTACATATCCTTTGTTAGCAACCATGGATAAAACAACCTACCATAAAAAATGTAAATGAAAAAAGAAAACAGCAATCTATTACATCAATGACTAACCTGAAGGCTGTTCTTTTACCAAACCATTCTTATTTCTTTCTTCCCAATCCATTACTTCCTTATATATTAACTCTGCATATAAAGAAGAGAAATATGGACATAAGATATAATAATACACTTATTTCTTATATCATCATCATCATCTTAGCCATTGTCTATCCACTGCAGGATGAAGGCCTCTGCATGTTTCTAACCTACGGTATATGGTCCTGAGCTCTCAGAGCTTGTGCAAAAATCAGTAAAGCTCTAAATTTTATTGCAGATGAAAATGTTTTTATTGTTGATGATGAAAATGACTTGTGACATTTAAATTTAAACAACCCAATCTTAATTATCAATATTGAGTGAATAGAATATAAATTTGCTTAACAGAATATAAATTTGCTGAACAGACACTGATTTACACAAAAGGTATATTACTTTATTTCTATTCCAGTTACTTATGGGATATCTGCAAAATATTTTATCAAAGTTCCTTAATATATTGCAAGTTTTACTTACCTTTCCATTCTTCAATGGCATGTTCTCTTTCTTCCAATTGTGCATCATAGATTTGGGGGGGTGGCTATAAACAAAGAAACAGTGCTGCTTTATCTTTTGATAAATACAACTGCAAATATTACAGTTAAAAATGAAACCATTGCTTATGGAGCTGGGAACAGTATTTTGGTGCACTCTTGAGGTAGTGGTAGTGACTGTGATGATGATATGCCTATAAGTTGTCATCTGAACTGGAATCTATTAAATTTTCAAGCCCAATTCAAGTATTGGAATTAATATTTTTTAACAGAGAACTGAAGTCTATCTATAAATGCCCTATATGTAGAACCCTTACCAAATGACTTATCAATGACTTATCAAGGTGAAATGCAAGCATCATCTATTCTTATTGGTCTTTCCAATATTAAAATATTTTAGTGAATTTTAAATTCTTAGCATTAATACTATCTTCAGAAGATTTATATGTCATGTAAATTGTAGTAAAATGTTAACTTTATTTGTTATTTTTATATACATAAAATAAAAAGACCTTCAGGTATACTTACTGCTTCTGCTTCAGCTGGGTCATACCAAACTGTGATATAAGGATGTCGCAAAGCTTCATCTACTGAAATTCGTTTGTCTGGATCTACTACTAGCATTTTTGATAGTAAATCTCTAGCTTGACTCGCTGGAAAACAGGAATTAAAAATGTTTTATAATTAAAATTTTGATGCATAAAGATAAAATTCTGTCTGTCTGTCTATCTAACATATTAAAGGCATTTCATTGTTAAAGGTAATTTATTCTTTGGTTTGTTTATTAATATAGGTAATAAGAAATATCAGAACTTGGGATATTCACGGTATCAGATGATGAAACTGATATGAGCACTACTTGTAAATATAATCAGATAATTAAAACCAGATGTCCACAATTTCTTACAGCAACTGGTTGAGATGTATCAACTAGAATAAGTAGTGTACTTTTCTTCAACACTTAAACTATCATTCAAAATTACAATTTTTGTATTGTATTATTTCAAAGTTTGATCTTGGAGCTTGATACCTGAATTTCCATAATTAAATTACTTCATTGGAACCTCAGGCTGATTTAGTTAAAAAAATGAAATAATAAACCAACAATCTCCATTATAAAATCAAATTAGCATGGTAGATACTGGCTTGTAACCTGACAAATACACATTTCTACAAAAATGTAGCAACAGAACAAAAATCCTAGACCTTTACTGAAACACATATACATAAACTTACTTTTTAGTTTATCACGATCAGACTCTGATGGAAATATCCAGTCTGGAAAGAGTTCTTCAAATTTGATACCTGGATATTTTGGCCTGTTTTCTACATAATTTCGTACAGTGGGCTGTAGTTTTTTCATGAAATCTGCTGATGGTGTACCTAATTGTTCAATAACTTTATTCCATTGATCAATATCTGCAAAAATTTCATTTAGGAAAATAACATATTTTTTCCTTCAACTTTATACTGTAAATATGTGGAATTTTGCAAAAATTAGGTGCTATTTTAAACAATATCTTTATTTCACAAAATAGGTTCTTACAGAAATTGTGATAACAAAACAAAATCTCAAGAACCATTAATTTGGATGAACAAAGTTCACAAGACTGACTGTGGATAATGCTGCTAAAATTCATAGGATAAATGAACTAGGTTTCTTTTTAGTTTCTGTTTCACTCTTCAATAGTAGTTCATGATACCTTGAATATTTTTAAAAACACCTGAAAATCAAATAGTTAAAGCAAATCAAATTATTTACACACTCTGTCAACACTGAAATACATTTACAAAAATTTCTAACCTAACTGCATTTATTCACAGGATACAGCCTAGTGCTTTGAATAACTGTATAAGGGGGTTAAGTATTTATGAGTGTCCTGAAATTTGTTCTCTTTAAATCCTTCTGTGAATAATCTCTAATTCATGTAACAAAATACTTCAAGAGTGCTGTGAAGCGGTTGAAGCATAGTTCTAACTATGTGCACTTATGCATTTGCAGACACTTCCCTTGGCATCCAACACTCTTAATGTTCTACACTTATGATACAAAAATGATTTTAATTCAAACAAAATTAAATATAACAGGCAGATACAGGATTTTTTACTTTCCAATACCTTTTTATATTTTCTAAAAATGGGTGGATATTTCAGGACTGCCCTTGCCTACCTTGAAAGAAGTTTTGTGTGAGTATCCACAGTCTGTTCCAAAATTCCAAATCTACCCCTCTACCCTAAAGGTTTGCCGACTCCATTATAGAGCCTCTTCTTTAAGCAGCACAACCCAGCTGACAATAGCTTTCATGTGCAGTTTAATGTCACTATTTTGGAGAAAAAAATATTGAGATTTGTATTTTCTAGAAGGAAAAGTACAGATAGTCCTCACTTAACAACCATTCATTTAGTGACTGTTCAAAGTTATGAGAGCAATGAAAAAAGTGGCAGAAGTTAACAATTGGTCCTCACATTTATGATCATTGCAGTGACCCTGTGGTCATATGATCTGGATGCTTGGCAACCAGCTGGTACTTGCAAAAGTTTCAGGATCCTGCAGCATTTGTAATTGCTATTTGTGATTTTCCTAGCCAGCTTTCAACAGGCAAAGTCAATGGGAAGCTGGAAGGAGATTGCAAGTTGCAGTCACATGACGTCTCGCTTAATGACCACAGGTGATTCACTTGTGGCAAAAGGGCTGTAAAATTGGGTGTCATCGTATGTTGCCTCACTTATCAACTGCACTCCTTAACAATAAATTTTCCACTCCCTGCTGTGATCATAAGTCAAGGACTACTTGTAAGACAATGCTGACAGCTACTTGAAAATTACAATACGCTGTGCCTTTTATATTTTTATGTGTGTGTGTTTGTGTATGTGTGTATGTGTGTGTGTATTAGAGCTTTCAGTGCATTTGTACAACTAGCTTTACTAATGCTGTTAATTATTCTGATACTTTATTTAATATACTATCAGAATGGCATATATGGTTGCTTCATCTTCCCTTAGGCGGAGAGATAGAGAGATAAATGTCATGCTTCCATGACTTCCAATTTCTTTTGTTTTTCTCTAAAATTTCTCTATTTTCATATTTTATGTCCCGGGTGATATGTTCACCCACACTGACCACCAGGAGGCAGTAGGTGATGGGATTCAAACCCTCTACTGGGATCAGAATTCATAGCCCATTGCATTTTAGATAACTATATACAAAGCATTAGCTTTAAAAGCTAGCCACGTCCTATTTATCACCAGTGTTTCAAAAAGAGATGGGTAGCTATTTAAATTAGCTAGAAAGCTAGACAGAAGATAAAAATATAGACTCTATCAGATTGGCATATATAATTCACCTTCTCTGTAGCTATTAATATACTACATATAGAATAAGATCTGGCTACATACAACTGAAGATTCTCAGTAGGAATGAAACAAATTACATATTGCCTCCTGGTAGTTAATATATTTCATATATTGTATATTCTTTCTGCCTCTAGCTACCCTAACCATGTGACAAATTTATAAATATAAGATTGTCAGCTTAACAGCTCAAAACGAAGGTTCCTTCTTTGACACATGGTCAAAGAGTCCCCTTTGGGGAAGGAGACAGGTGGCTATATAAATTTTATAAACAAAACCTAGTACAAAATATCAAAACAATCAGATGCTAAATTATGCAAATAAAGACAGTTTTTCCTCTATAGGTAAATATTTTTATTAAAAATTTTGCTCAGTCTGGAGCAAAAAAATGTGCATTTGTGTGTATAAATGTATTTAAAATATTAATACAATAATTCTTCATTTTCTTGGCTGTACTGAAGACTATTAAAAAAATTCTGTTGAATGATCAATATGAACATAGATACTCACCACTAACATAATTATATCAGATCCTGCAAGGAATCAATAGGACAGGTAAGGAAATCATTACATCAACTGGAGAACCCAACAGAGAAAAAGTATTTAAAAAGTATATTGAAGAAGCATGGCTGCAGAGCAAGACGTATAAAGGGGGAGGGGAATAAACACAATATAGCAGGCTCACATTATAAAGATAAGAATTTTCAACATAAATATGGAAGGAAATTGTTGCATATTTCAAAGGTAATGCTAATTTTTAAAAATCTGTGCCTTTCATGCTGGAGATGTGAAGTTATCAAGATAATCTTTCTGAGCTTTTATATTCCATCCATTGATGTGACTAATCCCATGGCTTTCTCTCTAGGAATAGTATTTCATGATACCTTGAATATTTTTACAAACACCTGAAGTGTTTATACTTCTGAAGAACATCAGATTAGGGAATTAATAGCACAGTTAAAGTTAAATTGAAGATTCTTCTAGATGATAGGAAGGGGAAAGGACACAAATTTGGAGCCACTCTTCTGAATTTAGAAGATGAGCATTGTAACAATATACTTCCTAGGACAATATACATCCTCTCCCTGCCAAATATAACAAAGGCAAAAAAAAAAAAATCAGTCACACCTCTTTTAATGACATCACTGCATCCTCCATATATGATCCTCTAGATCAGGACTCTCAAACTCCTGGCCCACGGCCGGATGCATCATGTGCTGACCACGCCCGGTTTAGCAAAGAGGAAAAAAGTCCTGATATGTCACGTGATGCCGCCATGACGATGTGAGCTTGACACCCCTGCTCTAGATCAAGAAGGCTAAGTTACAGCCTCCACCCTAAAATGTTATCCACTCTTGACCTAAAACACTAACACATGAAGACCACCGCTTTCTCATCTGTTCCTGTTCAATCAAAAACAGAAACAACACTTCTGAAGAAACTGCAATTATTTCTGCAAATTACGTTCAATCCAATACAACTTCAGAAATACAAAGTAACAACATGGGTAATAGGTCAGCAAGATTCTCATAACTAAGATATATTTATTGCAAAGAGTTTTACTAAGCATGAAAGACACATATATGAAGACAGCAAATATGAAAATCAGCATTAACATGAAATCCACAGGAGACACAGCATTCATGAAGAATTGTGTTAGGTTGGTCATAAGGCTTTAGAGAATAAAAGAATACACAGGGTAGAAATTCAAAAAAATTAAAATCAAGCTTCCTCTCTTTTATTGAGTTAATAGGTTAATACATAATCAACCATTAAAATACCTAAAATTAAGCATTTGTAATTATACTTTTCTAACCTTCATGCCTTCTTTAGGTATGTAGCAGAATAAGAAGTGACAAGACAAAACCATAGTTGAGTCCATTTCCACCGTGCAGAAAAATGAAAAAAGCAATCATTTAAATTTTGAGCAACAGTTTGCAGAATTTTCAGTTTAAATAAATGTGTTGCGTTATTAAAACTGCAAAAATATAAAATTCCTGTAATGGACAACTAATGTTCAAAAATTAAAGTTAATGCAATTAATATGAAAATAAAAGTTTAGCTGTTTTGTTAAAACAACAAATTTCACAAATTTGGTTCATACAAGAAAGAACTGTTCCACTGAGTATATGGGATTAGCATCTTTTATACCCATAAACCAAATAACTTGTTGCTAAATATGAATTAGGATTCAAAGATTATTAGGGAAGGATACGATCAGTGCCTTGGAATATCACACAACCTTTCACCAATTCTCCCATGATGCAACCAACTGACCAGATATCAACTGAAAGTAAAAGTGAAATGATAAAATTATGAAGTGTTATGAACTAAAGCAGAAAACGAAAAAACATTTTTACATTTAAAACATAACAATGCATAAAGTAAAACAGCTAACATGTTTTGGAACAATATGGACAGGAATAATGATCTAATTACAAATTTAAAATACCAGAACATCATTAAAAGTAAATCTTATGTATACCCATATATATATACATATAAAATGGGCATACAAGAAATTTGCTTTACACATACACATACACACGCACAAACAACACACACACACACACATACATGTCAGGCTTATTTTGAATAATCTGAAAGAGCTGCAAAGGATACAATCTCTTCCAGGAAACAGGACCTTATGGAGGACCATTTCGGCCATTATGCACCCAACAGACCAGATATCCACTATTAATTGTTAAGTGTAATGGGGATAAAAATTAAACATTTTTAAAAAATCTATACATATATTTTCATAAAATAATTGCACTGTGCATTGACAAATGTACTTCATATATTTGGGAATCAGCCAAGAATTCTAAATGTCAAAATACACCCAAAGATTTGAGTTTCGGTTTTCTGCAACTAAAGTATCCATATATCCTATATAAATCTACCAATAAAGCCAACCAACCATGGATAAGCTGTATTTTCAACCAAAATAATGTGAAAGATGCACCACCTGTGGATAAGTCAATTGTGAAAATTAAAAAACACTTGGCTTATTCGCAGGTGGCATATTTTATCATTAAAATTCCAATTGCTATGTAGAAATTCAGGAAATCAATTTTATCATTAACTTTCATTGTGCACTCATGAAGATATTGCAGAAAGTTTCTGTCAGTTATCATGTATACAGTAATCAAGGACAGAAGTCCCACCTTTACTGTAAGCAATCAGCAGGTACCTTCCAGAAAGTGCTGAGAACTAAAGTTGCATAAATGAGCAGTTGGGTCAAGTGTGGAACTGCTACTCACCAAAACATTATCTCCTGTTACTAAAGCTACTCCCTAGACTAGGCCAAAGCATGAGATCCTCTTCATTCCAAGACGCTATTTGGTATTGATGGCTGAGTTAGTTATAGCACTTGATATTATATTATGCCATCTCCATCTTCAAAAGAAAGACCCCTTCTCTGAATAAGCCTAGCCAAACTGACTGAGGTAATTACCTCACTCAGCAAGAAAACTAAATTACAGTCTGAAACCAGTAAGCGTGTGGTAAGACAGTGAAAAAACAGAAAAATCGAACCATTGATCAAGTACTCCAAACATGTCACTTCTATTCTGTAACTTACCATTCTCTTTATATCCCATGCCAAGAATAACTTCTGGTGCTCTATAATATCGTGTTACTACATATGGGGTCATCATGAAATTAGTACATGCTGTTCTTGCAAGTCCAAAGTCAAGGATTTTGAGAGTACAATCTGATTTTACTACTATATTGCTGGGTTTTAAATCCTAAGGACAAAAATGCATACAGTTAAATGCTGGAAAAGTAGTATAATCCTTAAAAGTCAGCACATTATTAGGCTGCCATACACGACAAGCAAACCAATTGATCAATTAATCACACTGAACAGATGCTGAAAGATTTCACGGATGCTTTCCAGCTGACTGAGAATTCCAATGAACCCTGTTCTCAATTACCTCTATTGAAAAGGTTATTTGGATCTGAAACTTTACTCCCATTTTGCCTTAGCAGTGGCATATTTTCGACAGCTAGAAAAGTGCTTAGACTTCTTTGTAAATTTGTCTGGTGTTTATTGTTTACTAATAATACTGACAGTGTGGTCCACACTGAGGAACTCCCAAGTGAACACATTATTTTAAAAATAAATGTAAAAAGTAGAACATCTAGGTGGGCTATACAGTCTTAAATTATTAACTCTAATTCTGAATAAAATGACAGGTAATAGTTAAGAACATGCAGTTTTGGGTAGAAGCTAATTTGAAGAAAAAAAAGACACTCTCTAAATTTCATCTTAAGAATTGGATGCCTTCAGAGAGATGGCTCCTACTCCACTACAATAGAAAGGCACCACCATCTTTTTCTACTTAGTGGATTCCCCTTTTCTGGAAAAGAAAAAAAAAATAACTTAAGGTGAGAAAATATAGAGAGGGGTTGTAGCATATCAAAGACAACAATGTCTAGCCATCTGAACATTTCTGTAAGGTATGGTAATCTCATAATATTAGCATTAAAAGTATATAACCATTATGAATTTAAATGCAGGTATCTAACAATATGTTTACATTTCAAATATTTCCACTCCAGGGACATAATAGGAGGCTGGATATATATGACAATTAATGGATCCTTAGGACACAAGGTGGTGCTGCTTGCCACGAAGAAGGAGGAAACAGTACAGACTCTCCTTAAGAAGCAAATAATTTGATTCTCATTATATATTTTAATATTATTCCTATAAGCTGTTGAGAACCCCTTTGGTTTGTAGTGGAACAGAATAAATAAATTGTGCAAAATACCTGTGCATTTTTCATGTCAAAATCCACAGATGAGTATCAAAGCAACAGTATAGCTCTAAAAAATCTTACCCAATTATGTATTTTGATAAAAACCATGACAGGTAAGATTCTTAGTAACAATGCATCTAAGTAATCCATTAAAATTAATGTCATTGTATACACATTTATTTTTTGCACAGGTAGATAAATGAACTAGAGAAAGATTTATAGAAGATATAGATACAACAATGCAAAATAAAAGTCAATTAATAGTGTGATTATAACAGCACTACCTACTCTGTGGATGATACCAGCTGAATGAAGATGTTTGATTCCACACAACATCTGGTATAAAAGATAGGACATTCTTTCATGATCCAGCTCCATATGAATAACTTGGCATAAATTAGCATCCATCAATTCCATAACCAAATACCTGAAATATTTTTTTAAAAGTAATTAACATTTATTCTATTTCATGCATACACAGTTCAAGTCATCAGTGTATTTTCTTCAATATAAAATAACTCCAGTACAATAAGTGAGATAACACAAGCTTAAAACTATAATACAGGTAGTCCTTGCTTAATTAACCCTTGGGACTAGCAACTCGATCACTAAATTATGTGGTCACTAATCACATGACCATGATGGATTTCTGACATCATTTCCCATTCAGTCATTAACACATGATCACAACTTGCAATTTTACTGTTGGCTTCTCCATTCACTTTCCTTATTGGAAACTGGCTGTGAAACACACAAATTGCAAAAACATGACTGGAAAACACTCTGACTTTGTAAGCCCCTGCTGATTCTGAAGTGCGTAAATCTTCATCATATGACTACAGGGACCTTGTAATGGTTGTAAGTGTGAGGACTGATTGTAGAGTTTTTCAGCAGCATAGTAACTTTGAATAGTTGCTCTACAGGATCGTCATTAAGCGAGGACTACCTGCATGTTTATGCAGAAATCATTTTAATCAAGGATTGTCAGAGTGTTTATCAGCCAGATATGCACCTTTTTATTTTAAAATAAAATAGAAAGTGCTTAGTATAAATGGAACAAAGAACAGAAAATTACAATTAAAATTAAATAATTGATTAAAGTGTTAAACTTGAAACATTTAACAGAATTATTAAAATTTTCTCCATGGCAACTCTGTTAGGTCAGGTGGGTCAAGAAAGACTAGCCAAAGTCAAACTCAGGCTTGAGAGTAGACTAGCAGCTGGATCTTCCCAGTGCCTAGCCAATGTCTTAAATATATGACTCTAGCTCAAAATTTAATAAACCAGGAAAACAAATTGGCAATAGAAGACAGTATTTGTAGCTCAGAGTTGAAGGGGGTCCTTGGTGATCTCTGAGCATGGTTGTTTTCTTGCAGACCCAAACTAAGTAACACCATTCTTCTTCTCTGGAGAATGTTGAGATAATTACTGGAGAGGTACAGTCTGCTGTTACAGATAAATTTATCATTGTTAGTTTCTGTTATATTTGTTTGTATTTTTATTGTGGGTTTTTATTTTTTATTAATAACTGAGAGTTCTTTGGATTACAACAACAGAAGATCGATCGGCAGGCAGGCAGGCAGGCAGGC
>AZIM01000948.1:527467-567340 GCA_000516915.1 Ophiophagus hannah
TTATTAGAGGCGACATACTGGCATTGCCCTGTATGAAGCCAATTCTGGCATATGTAATTNNNAGTCACCTGTGACACTGTTTCCCCCCTCCCCTATGGGTGCCTCATAAACCAGATTCTCCAATTTAGCATGTTCACGGGCTGGGTGTCATCAATCATGTTCTCCAATTAAATATATTCATTGGCAAAAGCTCTGGTAGTTCAGTTACAATCTTTTAAAGATGTGTTGGAATGTACTTTCGATTTCAAACTGCTGCACTGTTCTTCAAGATTTCCTTCCCCCCCTCCTTTTTTATGGCAACTATTAAAACAGGCATACGAATGTTTTATGAGTTAACAGCAACCATTGTGTTGAAACAACTGTTTTGCATGCCTTCAATGGTCTTCTATGCACATTGGCAGAAGACAATTCTTTGAAATTATGTATTCAGGCAAAGGAAAGTAGTCTATCTTCATGCTTAGAGTGGAGTATTGAAGTAGAGCAACTTGCTGTTCTGTGTCATACTACTTTCCTCCAGTTATCAATTTATGCAGCTCCATAAACCAAAATACTGTCAAATAAATATTATATAACCCAAAGAAATGTTATAAATACTAATATAAAAATAGAAAGCTTTTATTTCATATACCATGTAAAGTCTTAATGGCTGTATTTTCTAGGGTACTAGCAAATGTGTGTATTTAAAAGTCTAATTAGCAATGAAATGCTTGGTATGTCAGTCAACTAATATTTTAAGAGGGAATATGCTTACAGATATGCAGAAAGCAAGAGAGATATTGCATGGACTCAAGCAATGGTAAGGGAACTCAATGCTTTAAAAATTATTGTTTTCAAACTAATGGCTAGTTTGAAATAACAGAGTAGGTACTATAATTGTGCATATCTACAAAAGGATGCTTTGCTTCAGGTGTCAAGTTTCAAGAAAAACACCCCCTTGGACCTGCTTTGCTAAGCAACAGGAACCCCTCATTTTTAAGAGCAGAGAAAAGCAGTCTTCCTCAGTATTCTCTAGCACTTGCAAAATTAAAAAAAGCCTTCTACAAACAACTGCATGGAAGCCTTTTCTGGACTGGGTGAGCGATACAGGCTCCTGCTTTTGAATATATTGGAGAATGCTAAGAGTAGGTAAGCTGCAAAAAAACCCTTTCCTTTTAGCAGTTAGCTGTGCTAGATGAAAAGGTTACTATGCTTTACTTCACAGATGTAACTTTGCAGAAGAAAAAAGAGAAATTTTAAGATGCTAAGAAGTATTCCAAGGTAAAAATTACTTCTTTCTTATCTTGCTAGAATCACATCTTTCCTTTGCAGCATGAAACAGTTTACTGACATAAATATGTATATCATGTATATATTCATGTATTATAGTTCAGAATGTATGAACCAGCGCTAATTTTTTTAGTAGAGAGGATGTTTTAGAACCTAAAAGTAGTTAATTATGTGCATTCTACCTCTTTGAAAGTGTGTATTACAGGGCATATGCTTACCACTTTTTTTTTGCTATTTTGAATATTAGGCCTGAAATTGTGATGATCAAGCTTCAAGAATTCAGGTCTGTAATTTCCAAGCATCCAAAGCTGAAACAGGTAGCTCTGAAAGAACCAAGAAGAAAATTGAAAACAAGGGAATAAATGTGCGAGCAAACAGCTATATTTAAATGTGATTTTCCCCTAACCATCAGCATGCTCCATCTGTCAATATCAAGGACATATTGTGTGTATTGTTTTCTATGCAATGAACAGATGCCAAGATACTGTTTGTATTCCTTCCTGTTTTCCATCAACCAGCTTCCTGTATAAGCTGTACACTTTTCTAGTACAATTGAATATGGACAACTAATTTTTTAATATCACTGACGTGAATTTGAATTGTACGCATAACTACACTTGTATCAACATTAGAAAGTTTGTGATTCCATTTTTCTCACTTTAAAAATTATATTTTAACATTTAATTCAAAAGTATAGTATGTAAAGAAATTAAATCATGTCTTATATTAACAGGACATAATAATAGTATGCAATTCATATTATTTTTGTTAAATAGTCTAGGAAACTTCAAAGAAAAATCTTCTAATAGTGACTAACACCAAACTACAGCTGGTCATGTATTAATCAAATAATGACTAAATCAAAAGTAAAGTACTGTTCCACTGCAAATGTATCAAATAGCTACTGTCACAAATCAATTGTGAAAACAAAAGACTGTTAGAAGTTTATTTTACTGAGTATTTTATGAAATATAATAAAAATCTTTATATGTTGATATATACATTTACCTAGTAAAAACAACTTTTCTATTTGATGGGAAAACCTTTCCCAAATAGCAAAACATATTGAAGCCTATTTAAAAGACTGAAATCTTTCAATTTATAATGTATAAGAAGTAAAAGAATGTGAGAATGATGAACATATGCATACAGCTTGCTGTATTCCTTTTTGGGAATATGGGTAACCAAGGAACAGAACAAGAAATAATCAGCAAAATAAATTAAAGGCAAAAACTAATAAGTAAGAGAAAAATAGTCCAAAGTTTACATGCTATTTATAATATTTCCCCAAATTTTTCCAATCTAACAGATCATCCTTGCTCCATCATGTTCATACACAACTTCATACCTTATCATTGTTAAGCTTATCATCAACTCCATACAATCAATTTTCTAAGTTTTTTTCCTCTCTGTAAGCCTTTTCCTTCATATATTTGTTTTACAATTTGATTCTCATTGATCAATCTACTTCAATTTACTTCTGTACGTGATACAGTTTTGTATTTGATTTACAACAGTATTTAAAATTCATGTGGTAATGTTAGCTTTACCACACAAAAATTTCAAGCACTCTATTCTACTACATTCAACTCAGCTTTATATTTCTCCTGACATAACCAACTACACTGACACACCCACTACAGAATGGGCAAAACCAGGTTTTTTTTGTACACAGATACTTTTGCTACTTTTGACAAATATTCTTCACAACAAATTATATACAGTCTATTTATTAATATCAGCATTTGTACACATAAATTATATCTGCAGCCCTATCCCCATCTTTAATTTCCATTTTCTATGAAGGTACATAAATTCATCTACTTGCTCTAGTTTTTCATACGTATGTATCTTAAAAGCATCCACTCCTCTTTAGTTGTCAACCATCTTCTATATGTAAATTTCAGATTCAAATTCTTCATATTACTATGCCCTCTTCCTAATGTATATAACCTCCTCATTTAGCAACTGCATTCCATTCCAATGATTGTTGTTCAGTGGTCACTAAGTGAATCAAAATACTGTTTATTCAATAAATGACCAGCAAAGTTTGAAAAAAAATACATCAAAGTAAAATAAAATGAGATAAAATATTAGTGTAACAAAGATAAAATAACAAAAATGTAGCATACACTACTAGAAATAAACCTAAGTGACAAAAGAGAAGTTGTCATTTCTGAGATAGTTATATTTATTTTAATCAGGGCAACATGGAATTTTACTGCTGCACATGAGAAAATGTTCTAAATGGGTTCTGAAGATAGTTCACATAGGTGTCTATCCTGAAAATTTAGATATTAAAGGCAGAATATAAGCAAACCTGGCACTCCTGTGGAATTTACAATGTAATAACACAGGTGATCAAAATGGTTTTGATCTCTTTGTCACCACAGGGGCAGCTCTGCTCAGTTAATGGGATTTTGGAATATCTGCCTCGCAGCAGTACAGATGGTAAAATGTTATTCTCGCACTGAAAAATGCTATCCTCAGCTTGTGAAAAGTTAGACTTTGCTGATTCCTAAATGCCCTCATTAATCTAATTTCTACCATGTTGGAGCAACCTATTAAGTCCAGCCTGAAATCCATATTCACTGAGATAAAAAGAGAGATACTGTGAAGAACACTGGTTGCTGCCATCTCATTCAGATAAAGATACATTATCCTGTGCCTGAACTCTTTTGTTTCCTCATGGAATAGACATGATAGCTTGTTTAAGCTACCATTTTCCTGAGCTGTTTCCCCTTACATAGGGAGTACAGCACTTCCTTAAAAAATGCTATACTTTAGAAGTTCAGTTCTATGCTTTAATTAGTTGATTAGACACCTTAGTTTTCTGATGCTGCTGCCAGAAGCTGACCAGACCTTAAATAGCTTCACAATGAAGGTTTTTGTTATAAGGAGCATAACATTTGCTCTTAGTTTGCATTAGTTGGAAAATTATTTATTTTTTACCATCATATTTTTGAATGGTCTCTAACCAAGGTGGTCGCTAAATGAGGAGTGGATGTACTGCAAATTATTCACATGCAAAAGTGAACTCACATTCATATCTACAGAAAACACATCTCCTAACTCAATGTTGAACTTTGTATTACGCATTTTATTCCATTTCATCACATACTTTACTTCTATCATTCATGTCTTATTGCATTCAACAACCAACTTTCAAATTGCATTCACATTACATAGCTGAAGCCAACATGCACTTTTCCTATATCAACATACAACAAACTTTTTCATAACTATACATTTTTCAGTGACTATTATGCTATGTATTACCCCTTTTAGGAACAATAAGAACAAAAATACAAGGCCACATTATTAACAATTGCCTGCCTTTAATGCAGAGAATATTAACCTTGATATTAGCAGTCTACAGTATATTCTTATAGTATCAAATCAGTATTTTAATCTTACTTTCTATTAAAATTAGAAAGAAAACTGTTAACATTACTAGATGCTGAACTGAGTTGTAAATCTAGGCTTAATTTTTTAATGTTCATATGGCAGATAGTTCTCAACTTACAACTAGTCATTTAATGACTTCAAAGTCATGAGAATTTAAAAATCTACTTATGACATATCCTCAAAGTTACGCTGGCACAGAATCACGTGGTCACATTTCAGGCACTAGACAAGTGGTTGCAATGTCCCATGCTCATGTGACTATGATTTGCAAGGTTTCTTTTTTGCCAATTTCAGTGACTAAGAACAGAAGAAAAAGTATAATAAACTTTAAAAGTAGCAAGTAACACACTAATGACCCATTCTGTAAGATCATAGAAGATAAGGATGCTTCAGATCTCTGCTCTGATGCAACAATACCTAATTAGACCTTCTCTGTTGCTATGCCCAACCTTTAAAATAATGATGATCCTCTTAGCTTTCTGTAGAGCTTTAAAGATCTGGCTTTTCCCCTCCAATGAATCTGTACTGTGAACATGTTTTCCCCCCATTTTATTGTTCTTTTTCTGATATTTAAAATATCAGAGTCATCAACTTAAATAAATGACTCCAACAAATAAAAAAATAGAAAATAAAAATCTCTGTTACATAATTAATCCTACTTCCAACTGAACTATTTAACATATCAATAGTCTATACTAATTTAAAAGACAGCTATAAACCTCATACAAGTGACTCCAAATATTGCCAGGCAGAGCCTATTGCATTAAACAATTAATACAGCTTCAATGGTTATTTCCTATCCTTTTTCTATTGATATGATAGACACAAAAGAGAGTTGGGATAGTGGCTACACAAAAGAAAGTTAGGCAGAAGTTTTCTTGAAAGTTAAGCCTGTCAAAATTAATGAATTTCCTAAATGAATATGTGGGGGAGTCTGTCACCGAATAATGAGATTTATCTCATTATAGTATAGCATAAATAATACTTTATGAATGAACTAACATTTAATACAAAACAGCACTTCAAGATAAAGTAGATTAACATATTTCTGATCCAAGAATACTGAAAAAGATGCTAGTATTCTTTTGTTTTTGTGAGGGATTATGTATGTTTTTATATGAATGGAAAGCCCTTGCACATAACTGGAAGCATGGAAATATATCAGCTTACATTTTTTTCACATTTTTTTAAAAATAGTACTCTGGAGGAATAAAAATAATTGTGATATGTCTATACTGCATGCGCAAAGGCTCTCAGCATTTTTTCTTTTCTTTTATATCCCCAATGTTTTACACACTATTCTTGTTTTTCAGAATTACTTGTTTGGCCTGCCATTTGATTCTGAAAGGGCTCTTTACAAAGCAGGAAAATGAGAGCTCTTCGTCTCTCTCCTCTGTGCCAAACTAGAGAGGACACTGAATACACAGGTATTTGAAAAGGCTATTTAATACTGCCCCTTTTATTAGAAAGGAAACCCAGTGGTGGTAAGAGGTAATCAAATAATTAGCAATTGTTCCTCCTTTTCTGTCCCACAGCTGATGCTGAAAGAAAACAAGAAAGCAGGAAGTCTCCAGCTCCTCCCCTCACATAACATTTTGTTAGTGAAAATGAAAAAGAAGTGTGGAAACAAGAGAGGGCAGCACCAGCTTTTATTTTATTTCTTTCTTCCTTGGCCTCTGTGGGTAGTGCAGGGAGGAAAGGAATCTGCTTAGTGAGAAAAGGACAAAAATCTCAGGCCACCATTACCCTCCATGCTAAGCAGCAGAGAAGGTTTTGAATATATTAGAAATATGCCTTATACTGAGTCAGAGTATTGGTCCAATTAATTCCAGTACTGAACACATCAACTGAGAGCAATTTTTAGTGGTTTAAAGGAGTGCTTTTCATCTTACCTGACTGAAGATGTTCCAAAGTAATTAATATAGTCAACCACTGAACTACTATCCCCACTCCATCCAACTCAGTATAATTGAGCATTGCAGCCTAAGTTGCTTGCCTCCCCTGATGCTACCACATGTTTCTTCAACAATATCAGAAATTCTGAACCAGTATCAGAAAATATAGCAAATTGGCTCAGCCTGGACTAAACCCATTGCAAGACTTGCATGGTTCTTCACCTGCTATTTGCCCTTCCCAAGGAAGGCAAACGTCACTGGTTGGTTTTGGTGTGAACCAGTCACCAATGCCTGCCTTTTCCTTTTAGCAATTATTCCCACCTCAATAGCTCCTGTTTCTTTTGATTCTCCAAAAATTTGTACAAACAAATAACTTTGCTTCCCCTTCACAATTATCTTCTCTGACATTAACACAGACACTTCTTTTTTCTTCTTCTTAGAGTATCATCATAACTCTGAGGATACAATTCAGTTAGTCCTCGCTTATGACCATAACTGGGACCAGTAACTCCCTTGCAAGCAATTGTGGTCATTATGTGAGATATTACATGACTGTGACTTGTGATTTTACTGTCTTGCCCACTGACTCTGCTTGTAATCATAAATGCTCACCAGATGTGAAGCACCCAAATCTTGATCATAGGACCATGGGGATGCTGCAATAGTCGTAAACATGAATTTATAAAATTCATAAAATTACTTTTTCAGCACTATAATTTTGAATGGTCACTAAATAGAGCAATCAAAGCAATAGAGAAGTTGGTTTTCTTTCATTCTATCTTTCTCAGTAAGATAATAGAAACTCTGTATCAGGAAACAACTCACAGTTCAACTTCACAACATTAAAGCAGCTCATTCCTTGGATGCAATTTAATCGGAGGATAAAGAGAGGGAAAAATAAAAAAATAAAAAAATAACAACAGAAAAGGAAACTGCAGTTCTGTAGGCTGGAATGGGAAAGCTAGAAATATGTATTTACCCAGCATGGGAACAAAGAGGAAGAGGGTTCATGGGAAGATGTAAAGGTTGGTGTATAAGGGCGTGTCAAATATATATTGGAAATGTAATCAATGTGAAGGTACTTTTTACCATCTTTGGTGGACATGCAAGGCAGCTATGAAATATAGGTTCAGATATATATTAAGAGAATTCTTAAAATAAATGTACAATTGAAATCAGAGGGATTTTTTAAAAGTTTGATAGATAAACAGAAACGGGATTTTGTTTTTATATATGACAACAACAGCAAGACTTTTGTATGCAGAGCGATGGAAAGATTTACAAATTCTCACAATAGAAGAATGAATGATAAGGTTAATAGAGTTGGCAGAGATGGAAAAACTGATTGCTTTCATTAAAGAAGATTTAGTCTAACTTTATTTTTACTTGAAAACCTCTTTTGGATTTTTTGCTTAAAACAGAAATAAATAATTATAAGATGTAAAAGTATAAGAAGTAAAAGGGGGGGCTCAATTTTTTAAAAGAGCTTTAGATAGGAAGGTACATTATGGGACTTTCACCTTTACTTTAAGGACACCAAAAGCAAGAGAAGCAACTAACAGTCACATTATTAACATAAATACTACTCTGATCCTCAGATAAGATTGGGTTCAATCAAGTGAATCCTTCATAAAATCTGGGTTGCTCTTAAAATTAGATATAATACATTATTCTTGTTGCATTGGCCAAGTCACAGAATGCAAAGTAGCATACTATATAAAGAAGAAAAGCTGAAGGATTGTATAGAAGTGACTACAGCTTTCTTTAACACATGTTTCTCCTGAATAGCATAGTTTTGGGAATGAGTGTTAAGAAAAGCATGTTAATTACAGGAAAAAAATATCTTATCCTACCAATCCCTCATGTTCATGTTTTCTGGGCTCTGTTCCTTCAGATAACAGCAGTATCAGTATATTTTGTTCACTCACTCACCATTCCTCTTATTAACTGATGAAGCAACAGGATTGTGGCAGGAGCACCATTCTCTACCACATAAATCTAGACTCCTACTCTTCTGGGTAACAAAATGGTACAGCTACTGTCAGTAAACTGAATTTTCTCGGAGGGCAAGTAACTTGTCAGAGGCCTGTAATCTACCAATTTCCTGAGATTTTCTGGACAGGAAAAGCTATGTAATCATGGTTGCTGCTGTCTAATTTCTCGCTTGCCAACTTAACTTCACATTTTGGGCAATATATGCAGATGTTTAAAAGGGACACTGAGAGTGAGTCAACCAAAAAAATAAGGTAATTGTCCAGTTTCCTCATCTTACTATGCAGAACAAAGAAGAAAGAGCAAACAAATAAGAGAGGTGTTATCAAGAGAAGACTTTATTTGGAGGAGGAACTGTCAATCTAACTTGCTCCCTAACCTTCTTTCCCTTGGTGATAATGGACCCCTGAAGTGATTTAAGTGTAATGCTCCCAACACCATTCAAAACGATAGTACATCTGAATATATAGATAGTAAGTGACACCATCCTTCTGAGATTTCCCTGTATGCTGTCTAGGTAAAGAGAGAAACGACAACTGCTCTTGCTTTCTCAATGGGCAGAACTGAGGCCAGCCCTCCTTTTCCTGTTATAACCAAAGCTGCACCCTTTAAAAGACAGGAACAAGAGTTACTGCTGTTTATGCTTACCTATTTCTTAACTCTTAGAAGCAATAAAATGTTTGGGAAAACTAAAAAAAAAAATCTCACCTTGGAGAGAGAGGACATTATAGGGAGGATTTCCTACCAAGAGGTCCCTCACCCTTCTGTTAGTTTCTACTATCGAAAATTTAAAAAGCAAATAAGATGAGATTCTATTCACTGTGTACATCTCTCTCATCTATGATTGGTTCAGAGTAGAAGAGATGATGACTGAAATGTGTTTGACCTCTCATGTAGTTCAGTTATCAGTTGTTGTTTTTTTCTATTCTTGGCAGAATAGAAACCTATCAGTTCAAAAGCATGGTTTCTTGATATGATATAAATAAAACTATCCCCAACTCAAGCCTTGGAAATGATTTACTTCGCTATGCCTTTTCTGCACAAGATCCTGCTCTGTGGGGCTGAAAAGGGTTGCAAAAAAACATGGGTGGAAAGGAATGACTTTCCCTGCTTTGCTCTCACGATTTTGAAATCATTTGCCCCTAAAAGTTGTTCAACCCCCCTGTAATGCCTCTGAGCCTCCGATCAATCACTCCAGTTGACAGAGCAGCAGCAGCCACCAACACCTCGGACGAGCTGCCAATAGTAAAAGGAAAGGACACAGCGCCAAGGGAGAGGCAGGGATGTAGACTGAACCGGGCGTTAACATATGCTCGTCCGTCCCGAGACAAGAGCTCGGGTCCAGCCGGCCCGACGATGCCTGACGACACCCGACCGGGGCTCCTTGAAGNNNCGGGGCTCCTTGAAGACGGCCAGGATTGGGGATCTGTCCCCACGGACCGAGTACCCGGGTTTGCTTCACCCGCGACGGGCTCTGCGCAAGGGCGACCGAGGGCCCCCTTTCCAGGCACCAGAGCGCAGAAGAGGCGCGCCGCGGCAACAGGGCGGGGGGAGCGCAAGGGCAGGAAGCCGCCTTGGGGGCCCCAAGTGAAGCCTCTGCGGTACCCGCGCCCAACCAGGAGGCCGAAGGGGCGACGCGATGCCGGGGAAACTTTCCAGGCAAACCGCCGGGTGGGGGATGGGGGGCGCTAAAGCCCTAGAGGGGNTAGAGGGGCGCTGCTCCTGCCGCTGTCATCGCCAAGCCCCCTCGGCCGCCCCGCCTGCCCGCCCCGCAGAGAGCCTCACCCCTCCGTTCCCGGCCTCACCTCCTCTGGTGCCCCCGGGCGAGCCGCTTCGCGTCTTTACCGAGCTCTCATACACTCTCGAGCCGCAATGGCCTCCCTCAGCGCCTCACAGGCCGCACCAGAACCAGGCATGCTGATGAGCACCCGTGCCACCCAATCGCCGCGGACGTTCGGCGGATGTCTACCAACCAGCTTTCGGAGGCGAGTCCGAAGACCACTATATAAAGTAGGCGCGACAGGCGCCTTCCTCTTAAGAGGGTGTGAGGGGCGGGGGATAACTCTTTAGAGCCGAAGTTATCTGTGACTGGGAGGCTGAAATGCCACACGCCTTGTGCGTGACTTTGGCTA
Source organism: Ophiophagus hannah (assembly GCA_000516915.1). Taxonomy (NCBI): domain Eukaryota; kingdom Metazoa; phylum Chordata; class Lepidosauria; order Squamata; family Elapidae; genus Ophiophagus; species Ophiophagus hannah. The sequence continues at coordinate 538,161 of AZIM01000948.1, forward strand.
AGACGAGTTGTCTGATTCGGTTGCTCAGTTTGAAAGTACATCATGACTAATGTCCGATCCCCGGTAATCGTCCACTTTTCACAACAGAAACGGTACATATCAACGTAAGAGTACACGAAAAATTAGGATGGGCAGAAATAGCTATTGTGAACTACTGTATTTACCTGTAGTTTTCTCATACTCCCCTTTCTGTTAAGATATAATACTTCTAAACTGATATACTCGGGTCAGGTTCAGATAATAGTCTAGATTAAAATGTGATTGGATATATATATCCATTTCATGTATTCATAACCATGTTCATGTATTCATAACCACTTATACCTGTTATCTAATAATCGCTTGACAAAATAAATAAATAAAAATATTGTGATATAGTGTGCTACCTAATGACAGATGTGTCACTGAAAAATGTTGGCATATATACCTCTTTTTAGTGTCCCTGAAGTGTTGCGCAATTGAGTATTCTGATCATTAGACCAATACATTCTTTTTATTTATTTATTTTCCCACTTATCTTACATACAATAATCCTGGGTGGTTTATAGCAAAAATTTAAAAAAGAAACATGAGTTCAAACAAAGGGGGGAGGATTTAGCCCATGCAACTATACAGCCGCCTTCAGTTGAACTCCCATGTTTTTGCTTCAACATTTGGCAAGAGTCTATTGTGCCAAACCCACATCTTCAAAACCATGAATACAAAATCAAGGCTGCCTTACTCAGAACAGCACAAAAGGTATCTGCTGCAGCCACAGTTTACCTCCTTACCCGCCATTTTTGTACAACAAAATACAAACTAAAAATATAACTCCATGAGAAATTTATCCCTTTTGGGGGGGGGGGGAAACTATGTCTAATGCTACCTTTAAAAGAAAATAATAAAAGCATCTGATGTACGGACAGTAGAGTGTGCTTTTTGCCAGCACTCAAAGCCCCTAGTTTCCCTCTGACAGTGCCACCTCTACATTTGGCTACCTGGCAGTGGGCACAACATATTTTTGGCAAGTAAGGCAATGATTATTTGGTATCTTTTTCTTACCACAACAAGAAGGACCTGCTGTCTGTACCACCTTGCCCTCTCTATGCAGGGCAAATGATTGGTCTTAGAACAGCTATCTCATCCGATTGCTCATCTGCTCATCCTATTGCTCAATCCCCAGAGAATAAACATTAGGTAATGGCTACTTCTCTAATGCTCATTTGTCTTCTTTTGCTTCAGAACCTCTCCTTCTCTACAGACAAGGCAATGGAAACTATTGTGCCTGCCAGAACATGCTTGATGTGGGGAATAAAAGGTGGCCTTCCCTGACATGAGGTAGAAAGGAAGGAACAAATGAAAATGAGCAAGCACAATATGGTTGCTCATTTGAATAGCAGTCATCATCTCTTCTGATTCCATACCCTCTTCATAGTTGGGATGAAGAATTAGGCTAGCTATTGCACTACCCTGAAACAGGTTGCTTAAGAGAGATAGGAATAACCACTTTCCTCAGTTGTGCTAAGAAGCTGCGGGATTTGATAGATGAGAGAGGTGAGACTACAGAAGATTCTTGCATCGGAAACCTCTGTGCCTTTCCACCCCCAAACTTAAGTTTCAGGGTTGGAAGGGGGATTGATTTAATTATGGGTATTTATTTGCCCAGTATCAAGGTGGCACTGTTGTGTATGGTTTTTGAAATGTGGGTTGAAGTTTATACTCTTCATAGAAAAGTATAGATACCTACATTTTTATAAAAGGACTACTGAGATCCAAGAATGTCTTTGGGAAGATCTATTGAAATGATAAAAAATACAAATTGATGGTAAAGGAGATTCTGAGAAAGAATGGTATAGGATACAAAACTGTTACACTGCTCTATTGTACTCTATTTAAAATACCTTCCTTCCTTCTTTCTTTCCTTCCTTCCTTCCTTCCCTCCCACCTGCCTTCCTTTCCCTATCCCAGAGGAAGTGGCTGATTAAGAGAGCATTTGGGCAGAAAGATTTTCAGCAGCTATGTTTTAATGGCTTTTCAAAAATAATGATTGTCTAGTCTAAATATTTGAAACCAGACTGTTCTTTAGGCTGATGGCATCATTTTTGTTAACAAGGAGAGAATGGAAGGAAATGTCTGTGAGATATTCTTGCACAGTAAAAGTTGCCTCAGGGAACACTTTAAGAAGATCCTTAATCTCCCACTTACAAGTGTACTTTTTTTTAACAGCTAGACTTTCAGGGTCTATCCCCCAGTTGCTTTACTTCCCACATATATATGTTAATTTTTTTTTTTTTAAAAAGCAACCTACCTTCTGATTGGGGCTGTTAAGTTCTTGGCCTTGATTGTTGGTGCCTGCCAAGGTGTGTGTTTTTATTATTTTACTTTTAAGGTGCATTTCTACAGGCTACGGAGGGTCATCTTTTCAAAGGCAAGGATGTTGCTCATCCTTGACTCAAAGCCAAATATGAAAATCTATCAAACTTTTCTGTTTTTCTATTTTAAATTATGAAAACAGTAGGCGGTTTGCAAGCTAATGTCATGGGCACCAGTATATTCAGAAGTACTTCCTGCAGTCCCCACTACATTTTGCAGAGAACTGTTAGTCTATGGTAGCCCCAAATTAGGAGATGCCTCATAGCACCTTTTCTTATTAACACGTTTTTTTAACAGAATTACCGAGTTGAAAGGGACCTTGGAGGTCTTCTAGTCCAACCCGCTGCTCAGCCAGCAAACTCTATACCCTTTCAGACAAATGGTTATCCAATCTCCTCTTAAAAGCCTCCAATGATGGAGCATTCACAACTTCTGGAGGCNATTAGTTTCCATCTGTTGCTTCTTGTTTTGGCTCCAAGTGCTTTGGAAACTAGGTTGACTTTTTTGGTTTTTTTCCTTGAAATTTTTTTGCTTCTCATCCAAGAGACTTCTTTAGCTCTAACCAACTGATGAGGAATAGAAGGATTTTTATTCTTTGCACTTATCTGGCTGTTAGCACTCTGAAGATCAGTGGTTAGTTCGAGACATTTGAAGACAGAATAACAGAGTTCGAAGGGACCTTCTAGTCCAAAGCCTATATTTCAGACAAATTTATTAAAAGGCATTGTTTCCACAAATTTTAGTTTACTTCATCAGATTTATGCAGTGGTTGATTTTAAAAGGTTATCAACAAAAGAAGTTGGGAGAAATTGTGATTATACAGGTTACATGTGAGACACATTACAAGTATCACCTCTTTTACGTAAGACCTAATATCCCAGGAGATAGACTTCAAGGTCAGTATTTAAGAATAAAACTTATCAGCCTTATCCATGCTGGCAGGAATAGTCAATACCCCAGAAGATAGGCTGAAGATACAGAAGAATCTTGACATAATTGAACACTGGGCCCTATCTAACAAAATGAAATTCAATGGTGAGGAAAGTAGTTACCTTTAGACAAGAAAAACCAAATGCACAGGTATAAACAGGTGGCACCTGGCTCAATTGTAGTAACTGAGAGAGGGATCTTGGAGTCCTAGTGGACTCCAAATATGAGTCACTTAAATACGAGTCAGCAATGTGCTGCAGCTGCCCAAAAAACCAATGCAGTCCTAGGCTGCATTAACAGAGGCACAGAATCAAGATCGTGTGAAGTGTTAATACCTCTTTATAATGCCTTGGTAAGACCACACTTGGAATACTGCATCCACTTTTGGTTACCACAATATTAAGAAGATGTTGAGACTAAGAGTGCAGAGATGAGCAGCAAAGATTAGGGGACTCGAGGCTAAAACATATATGGTTGCAGGATGAGTTTGGCTAGTTTAATGAAAAGAAAGATTAGGGGTGATTCCAGTATCTAAGGGGCTGTTACAAAGAAGAGGGGGGTCAACCTATCAAAAGCACCTGAAGGCAGGACAAGAAGCAATGGGTGGAAACAAATCAAGAAGAGAAGCAATCTAGAACTAAGGAGAAATTTCCTGATAGATCGATCAGTGGAACAAGTTGCCTCCAGAAGTTGGGGATTCTCCATCACTGGAGATTTTTAATTAAAGATTGGACAAGTATTTGTCTGAAATTGTGTACAGATTCCTCGAGCAGGGGTTTGGACTAGACCTCCAAGGTCCCTTCCAACTGTGTTATTCTGCTCTCTCAGGTCTTAACACAATGGGTTTTTAACAGATTATACATGCTAATCGATGAGTACTTGCAATGGCTCTAGTGTGCAACCTGCATCTGTATCATCACCGTTTCTCTACCTACATGCTCCTGGCACATACCTTTTTTTTAAAACAAGAATCAGTTAGGTGTAGTCATTAAGATACTAAACTAGAAACTGGGAGACTGGATGTTCTAGTCCTCCCCTATGCATCAAAGGCAGTCAGGTGACTTTGGGCCAGCCATTCTCTCTTAGCCCAACCTACCTCAAGGAGTTTTTGTGGGGGGAAATAGGATTTGTATGTTGCCTTGAATTGCACAAAATAAAGATGGGATATAAATCTAATTAGTGATAAAGCTACATCAGTTCAACCACTCCATACATTTGATTATGTCAGTTACAACTCGCTAAAGGGTATGTTAATAAAACGTGTGCATTGGAAAGGTACCAGACTCATTTTTAATCCCTATTAAATCCCTATAAAGACTTGTCCTAAAGTGGGAGGCTAATATGAAACAAACAAAAATGTCAGTCTCTAGCATCATCTATATTGCATTTATAAAGTATTTCAGCCTCAAACACATCTCTCTATATATATATTTATACGATAACAGTTTAAAATTGTGTTTACATGCCCAGATAGAACAGAAGGTAGGGCAATGAAGCATCCTGGCAAGTCAAGGGCAACAGAAGGGATCAAAATAATCAATTCAACCTCTGATAAATGGGATTTTTCCACCTGACCAAATTAAAAGTATAGCAAGTCCTCACCACCACATGCATCTATTCTATAAGAATATTCTCATTCTCTATTCTATGAACACCTGAAGGCCTATGTCCTTCCAAGACCCTTAGATACAGGACTCAGACCATCCTAACTAGAATCCCACTGGGGATTGGGGTTTGCGTTCTTTCCAACAGTTTTCCCAAATTTTTGCTTGCAATCTGCCACTGACTCCAGATTTTAAAAATCAAATGTGATCCATTCTGCTTAGTCACAGAACATTGTAGACAGCTTTTATACGTAACAGTTCTAATAAAAAAAATCAGATGCAGCAAAATCAAGACATTTCTGTAATCAACAATTTCTTTAATTTGCATAGCGTTTTGATGGTATGATAGTTAAGTAGAAACATACTCACAAAATACGCAGTAAATTTATAGGGTTAAATACAACTATTCAAGAAAATATAGTCTGAGGCATGTATAATGTATTTTATCTAAACACAACAGTTCAACAAAAATACAATCAACTTTAAATGATGTTTGAGAAGTTTTCATTAACAGCAGTACAGAAATATAAAAAGTCAGATAAATGCAATAGAAATTCAGTTAAAAGTACAACTGCCCAAAGTAAAATAATTAATATACAAGTGACTGCATTCACATGTTATGTTTAAACCAGATTTATCTGTGGTCTTTGAACATTTCTGCTTGGCTCTCCTATAGCTTCCAACTCTGGTTTGTAAGCAGGCAGAACATCAGAGTTCCTGATTTAGTTATATTAACCAAATCACAGAATGGGATTCTATGGTTGTTTGAGCTACTTTGGCAGGAGGTCAGGTGAGAGTGAGTGCATCATTTATTCTGCCTTAATGAGATGTGTAAATGTAACAAATTAATACACTTAATTAACAAGGATTAATTCATAGGCATTATCTACTAGTAGAGGTAACCCATATGCTAAATAACTTAAATGCTATACATGTGTATATATAAATACTTTGTATTTAAAAGTAAGACAACCATTGTATGTACATGTACCCAAAAGCAAATCTTACCAATTCCATAAGGACTTGGTTTGAGTAAACATGTATAGCATCAGGCTGCTCGTAGTGTTGATTTATTCACAGTAACTCAGAAAAAAAGCTATATACATATATTGCACAGTTGTAAAAAACACGATTCATTAAACATCTGTAAACAACAGTTTTTTCTTTCTTTGGCAATTTGATTATTTCAGTAATGCTATAAGCAAGAGCACTTAGTAAGGAATGTAACAAATATTTAAAGGCACATTAAGCAGTTTTTTTTCCAAAAAAGTAAGGACATCTTTCCAAATATTTTCTAGTTAATATGCTGGTTATTGGTTCATTTCTCTCATGTTAAAAAAACTCACAGTAAAAAAAGTTAAAGTTTGAAGTGAAGGGTCAGAATTATTAGAATACCTGCTTGAAACCCAAAAAAGATATTTAAACAAATCAGAGTCAATCTCTCAGACAAAAAATAACCATGGGTTGTCCTGTGATTTCTTTCTCTACCATTTCCTAAGCATCCTATCACATAAAGGATGGGGCTGCCTGTAGCAATGGTAGGTGTACACGTATATTTTATATGGATAGTTGTGCCTTTATTTCTAAAGTTGTTTGCATGTTTTTTGGTCTCTTTAATAATATGTGCATTTTGCCTGTGTTCTTGTGGACAAACTTTCTGGAAAGAAGGATTGTATATGCTTTGCTTCTGGATTGCTCCATTTTTTAAAAAAAATGTACATAAGATTTTGGGATTTTTGTTAAGGTGTTAAGGCTTTCCCTAATGATATTTTACTGAGCCTCATTAGTTTCCCTTCTGAGAAATTGCTATTGAGTTTTTAGGAAAATGAGATGCTTGGTCTCTGCCTTGCACACAGAGAACTCACCTTGGAAAGAAGAACGTTAACAGGAAAATTAAGGATTTGGGAAAGAAGAGCATTTATCCTGATGAATGGTATCTTTTAAAACTACTCTTAAATTGCACTGACAAAATTCAAAAATAAACCAAGAGTCCAAGATTAGACATAAGTTGATTAAAATAAATCAGGATTTGAAAATCAATTTCAGATCATGGCTTCAAACTGCAAAGAAACAGCCATGTTTTGTTACGTGGTGAGTTTATTCATTGAAACCAGCCAAAGTTATGTTAAACAAAGCCTAACTTAGCATCATGAAATTATCATGCTATATTTTATAACATAATACTTATTCTACAGTCACAGATTTAGCCAAATTTCTTGGGAAATCCACCTGGAAAAAGAAAAAAAAAGATTTTCATCATACCACAATAGAAATTATCCCATTTAAAAGGAACATAAAGGAAAATAAAATATCCTAATGGCAGTATGCCTTCCCAAACTATGTAAATATATGTCAAAATTACTAATATCCTTAGGTAGCTGGCTTAGTGTGACTTCTGCTTGATTCTAACTTTTCTTTGTTTCATTTCATTTGTACCATGATCCCAGACCCTACATTCTTTGTCATCATTTCATATGTTTGTGATCTTTTTACATGCTAAGAAAATGACAAGCAGGGGTGTCAAACTCACGGTCCGCAGGCCAGATGTGCCACATGCTGGCCCCGCCCCTGCCCGTTTTAGTGAAGGGGGAAAGTCCTGATACATCACATGACGCCGCCATGATGACATGAGTTTGACACCCCTGGTCTACAGTATTTAACAGTGGTGATTCTGCAAATACTTTCATCACAACCACTGCTTGGCTCTTATTCCTATATTTGGGATAACAGGAATCACACACCAAGCAACATGGTTAGTTCTATTTTTATTAAAGTTTGGTTCAAGTTAAAAGATGACTAAATGCTAATAATTTCTTAATCTTTATAGAGACCACAATTATTTATAGCTATTTGTTTAAATCCTATCACTCATTCTTGTCACCAATTTGAAGAAACCAGGAAGTATCCAACTGTGCTTTGCTTTAACTGGAATGACTAAATATGGAAGTAACTTACATCATATCCTCTGAGAACAGCCAGGTGGAACGAAAGCAGCTGTAGAGGGATCACACTCAAGACTCCCTGTAGACAATCAACTGTCTGTGGCAACTCAATTGTTTTGTAAGCAAATTTGGAGCTCTCGGTATCTTCTCTAGAACATAAAATAATAGGCCGGCCCTAAGAAACAAGTCAAGTAGTATGGATTAATATTAATGATTAATCAATTATTGATTATACATAGATTTGCTGTATTTTGCAAACATTTTCCAATATGCAGCAGGTTATTTTTAGTAATTTATTTATGTATTTATTTTATTTATTTGTTTATTTTTTATGCTGCCCATCTCCCCTATAATATTTAAATTAGGTTTTTATCTTTGTAAATCACCCAGAGTCACTCAGAGTGAGTTGGGTGGCCATATATGTTTTCATAAATAAATAAATGGAGCAAGAACATTAATAAAACAACATTGAAATACCATTGTATTCAAACTAAAAGAATACATATAGGTATTGATCATTTTGGCTTCAATCTAAAATGCAATAGTCTAAATGTTTTAGTATCATTACTGGTAAATGTTAGAGTTGCAGTAACCCGATATAATATTACATGTAGTCCTGATGCTATGACAGGAATTGGGACCCGGATTGCCATCCCTAGGTGATGCAATTCCAAAGTGCAATGTTGACTGCATCGATTAGTGATAGCAATCCGGACAGCCCCTTTTGCCATCATAACTCCGAGATGTGTGGGTCATTAATCAGAAATGGCGAGATCCTCAGGTNTGGGATGGGGAAGGATGGAGAAGGCTTGGGAGGCCTCATGCAAATCAAGGAAGGCCAGGGAGAACTTAAAAGTCTCAGTGGAAGCCTCACAAGAGCTAAGGGGAAGCCAAAGCAATTTACCAGAATTTCTTGCGATTTTTCCTGCCAGGTTCCCCATTTACTTTGTGGGAAGCTGGTAGGAAAAGTCCCAAATGGCAGTCACATGATCTTGGGATGTCATAATTTTGAGCTGGACACCCTAACACCTGGATTGCAATTACTTGATTGTTAGGGTGCTACAACAGCTGAAACTTCAGACACTGCTTGTACATCCATTTTTTTTTTCAAAGTTTGCCGTAATTTTGAACAGTCATTGAATGAATGGATATAAGCCGAGGAGTGTATCACTATTTTAACAAACAGGAAACATTGTACTTTAAAAAAAATAAAAAACTTTTTCTTGCCCCCAAGCTCCCAGCAAATTACAATTTTTAGAAAACTAAAAGCATGTATCTAGCAAATATGGCAAATTAAAACTGTATAATAGACAATATAAAATATATATATATTGTTTGAGATCCTATGCAATTTGATCACAACAATGCCTAAAAAGGTTTTTTGGGGGGGTGGGTGGACAGGGGGAATAGAAAAGTGCAGAGATATTACATGCTCAATTTATCTAAAACTAGAACCTGGAGAGAAAAGAGAATTCCTAGTAAACGCTACAAAAACACAGAATGCACGGCTACTGGAAGCAAAAAAGGAGAATCATAACATTCAAGAAATGCAACATCTCACTTTCTCTAAAAGAAATAAGTAAATTTAATGATGGAGAGGTAGTGATTGCGATCTTCTTAACTATAATTATGAATAATATGGAGCAAATGGGAATATTTCCCCCATTTTCTCTTGTAACACTAATTTGAAATCACTCACTCAGAACAGATAAAATCCTCATTCAATTGGCTACTTATGAAATGACAAAATATGACAGCCAAGTCAGTTGACTTCAAAAAGAGATTGTGTCCCTTATCTATGAATTAATTATTATGTTAATTATTAAAAGCAGTTTTAATAAAAACAATTTCATTGTGTCCACTATCAGAGGCATACCAGTCAAGGAAACAAGAAAAGCTCTTTGGCTAGTTCCAAACTCTGTAACTCTGTTGTGAAGAGAGATCAAATTAGCTTCACTTCTTTTTCTTTGACAGCTATTGACTTACAACTTTGGCTGTTCAGATGCCCTTAAAGAGGTATGTCCTTTGACTAAAATTCTGTTCTTGGTAAGTTCATGAAAATATCTACATAGTTCCTTGAAACAATATACAAGTAGTTTGCTATTGCCTTTTTGAGAATATTTTTTCAACTTTTTGATTTAACTAACAGCACTAAAACCCCCAGATTCTAGCTAATTATAGATGACTGAAACAATAACAAAGAAAAGGGTGTTTTTTTCCTCTAATGGGGTTTTATCTTGTTTTTATATTACAAAAGAGTGGTAAAGAGAATAATTGGGTTTTTTATACTTCTGTTATAAAAATATAAATTCCTGGAAAAACAGCATCAGAATACACTGCTAACAACTCCTTACCAGTTAGAACTAATTAGCATTTGAAGATTTTAGGGATTTAAGAGGCGATAATATGTCTTCTTCAAAAGGTAGTTTTTACAAAATTGTCTTTTTTCTCCCACTCTTACCTCTAAGCTATAAGCAGTTTACCGAGCTTTCAAGAATCTATTTCAGCTGAAAATTACACATTCCCAGTGATCTCCCAGATCACAATAGTATGACAAAATATACAGTTCTTAATATATTATTAAATTATTAATATTGTACACACTGGGTCTCATTACCTTAGTGACTCAATTAAAACATGTAAGAAGGCTTGACGGGATTAATTCTATACCTGAAATAGCAAACTCTGAACTCACAAACCCTCTATTTGCTTTGTCTCAATTAATTTTAGTAAAAATTTACTTTGTCTGCTTTTGGAGTCAAATATGTTATACCCTGAAATTTAGACAAAATTCAGGTCCAGAAATTTTGGCTTTTAAATCCTAAGACTGCTAAACCAGGGTTTTGCTATGAGGAATTTTTGTACACTACTCTATCAGATGTTTACAATGTTTATACTTATGCAGTGTTTAATCTCCCCCAGATGCCAGTTATATATAGTTCAGGCCTTCAGTAATATATTTTATTTAAAATATAAAGGTTTTTTTTCTGAGAACTAAGATTTACAGTGTAGTTCTGTTTGATGCAAGTATTAAGGTTTGTAATGCTTCATTCTTCAAATAATCTTTCAAATTTCAAATGATGAGCTTTATTTCAGTCTACAGATATTTCCCGATGATCTTGTTCATGTATGCTTGTTAGTTTAATATTATTTAGGCCTTTGCTTAGAGCAAATTCTCATCTAGGAAGCTTTACAAGTCTCAGTAGACTTCTTACGAATTCTAGAATTTCTTAATAATTGACAACATAACTTCTTAGTAATTCCAGAGTTGACATCTGTTACAGGCAAGCAAAAACATTCCTGTTTAGATAGGCTTTTGACCCTGCATGTTATTTCTGCAGAAATATGATGTATAAATAATATATTTCATTAATACATATTCTTTATTGTATTTTATTCTTTCAACAAATGTACAGATTAATCATAAAAATGAAATGTAAATTACAGTGGTTACCTGTCGGGCAGTAACCTGTTGTAAAGCATTCTGGCACTTGGTAAAGCAGGGATCCTTCATAATTATCATAATAACAGGCATTTGTTTATCTATAAGAGCCAACGGTCCATGCTTCAATTCCCCAGCCAGGATGCCTTCAGAATGCATATATGTAATCTCTTTGATTTTCTGCAAAGCAAATGAAAGACAATCACAAAGTACAAAATAATAATGCATTTCTGTTGCTGATAACAATTAAACACACATAAATGACACCAAAGTCAGAACCCCAAAGCTGCTTTTTGCATGCCCAAATTTTAATTAGTGATCATTGTTATGATATGCAGTTTTTGGAATTGCCTAGGTAGTGTACATTCTTATTCTTAAATTCAAGCTAACATCAAATATGTATTGAGTCTAAAATGAAGAATTCCAAGAAATAACCATCCATTAAAACATTAATCATGTATCCTTTCAGTACACTTTAAAATTTATTCTATGGATTTCTCTCTGTACATTTCAAGTTTAACAAACAGGCTTTGCAAAGCATCAATAGTTTTGTATAAATTGGGGCTGTAGATGTGTAGGTGAGCAAATAATTCCTGATGTGAAACACATATCAATCTTTTCATTTTCTCCAAAGCACTATTCTTTACATATAAGTTAGTTGTACTTTTGAAAAACTCAAAGTTAAGGATTCATACCAGTGCCCCTTCCAAGCAAGTGGCATAATTATATCCACGACCCATAACCAAAAGTGATCGTTGTTTATATAGTTCAAGCGCCAGATCATGTATTTTCTCATCCAAAGACAGTACTTCTTTAATCATCTCTGCCAACAAATTAAAACTGAGAATTAATTTCATTCTTGCAATACTATCAAATTTCAAAATATTTCAAAGTACTATAATTGAAGATTTAGACAGACTACATCAATTAATTCCTCTGCTTTACAGTATAAAACATACTATTTTACCCTTTGATAGCAGCTAATATTTTTTCATGAAATTTTATATTGATACTAGTTTCAACTGTTCTTTATCCTGGACCCTTGAATAGTTTTTAATCTTCACTAAAGATTCACATTTGAGAGAGAGAGATTAATTTAAAAAACAGAGCTCTTAGCTTAATGTACATAAATATAAATTTGCCCTTCTATTAACAGTACACCCCACATTTACCTTCAAAGCATGGTTCTATTTTTTAAGACTGAAATCCAGTTTTGTTCTCTTATCTTTTTCTCAACAGAGAAATTAAGTACAAGCAAATAATAAGAATCCTATACCTTTCAAATACCTTTTGAAATACCTTTTAAAATTACAAAACCGAAAATTGATTTACAAGTTCATGACAATGTTTTTTTCCTTTTCACAACAAACTTTAATTCCCTGTATAAACATACCAGGTAATGACTTTAAACTACTAATGATCTCCTGTCTTCTTTTTTGCAAGGATATCCTGTCTTCCGACATCATCAGACCAAACAGCACGAGAGAAATGAACTGGCTGGTATAAGCCTGAAGATTAAAAAAAATCCTTTATTTGGTTGTGTAGTGTATGATCCTAAGACTATCTATTAGCATCTGCTTTGGTGAAAAAAGAAGGACCACAGTACAACACTATGGGTATCAGATCCTGGCTCAGTCACTCATAAAGCTGCAGAAGGGATGCATTGAAATCCTGGATAGTTTCTGCACAGGGGTGTCAAACTCAAGGCCAGTGGGATACTTAGATCTGGTCTATGCTACCCTGGAAAAAGCGAAGGACTGTCTCATGGTGGCTCTGCCAGCAAAAACAGAGTTCGGGGGACCACACACGCCCCCACAAGCTCCATTTTCTCTGGCAGAGGGCTGCAGGAGGCCATTGCGGCTAAAAACAGAGCCTGGGCAGGCCAAGTGACATCAAGCTGGCCATGCCTACTCTTGCCACAACCACCCTGGCCACACACACTCCACCCCGAGGTCAAGCACGACCCTGATGTGGCCCTCAATGAAATAGTTTGACACCCCTGATAGTATTGACAGTTTCTTGCAACACAATACTTTCTTAACAAGGAAGATACTTTACTGCTCTTCCAGGCAATACCAAGGCTATGATTTGGTCCAAAAGAGAAGAAGGTTAAATACAAAAAAAGAAACTTACCTTTGTACTTGCAACACCAATTTCAGGTCCTGCATTGATATGTACACCACAATCTGTATCCCTGGATATTGAACTTCCCACCGTATTTGTAATGCCAACGGTCAAAGCTCGACGATTCTTACAATACCGTAAAGCCATCTGTGTATCAGCAGTTTCTCCTTTAACACATTTATGACAATGACATTATTACTTAGATTAAGAATGGCGGTTGAATTTAGAATGGCCTGACCTGCTCTATTCATCATGATACTGAATAACTTTCCTGTCTTGTGAACTTGCCAAAGTGTTATGTTTCTTGTTTTGGCTGTTTTAAATAGGAAGTAAGAATTATCCTCAAAATCTTTAAAAATGACTGCCATCCATCTGTTTAGCTTTTAATAGAATATAAAATATCAGAGAATATTCCTCAAGTCAGGAAAAGATTTGTGTTTTAGAGTGCAAAATCAAATCTTAAATTGGCCCCAGAAATAGAAGTAGTATTTTCTTTAAAATACAGACAGTTTTGAAAAGCTTACATTTCAAAACTGCCAGATGCAGTTTCTGAGACACTCAGTGGAAAGCCCATTACACCAATAATAAAAATTGACGTGAATTATAGTAATAAGAACTTCCTCTTGCATGTAATGTAAATACAATTAAAAGCTTGCAATCAGGAATCTTCGTATAAATTAAGGTAATAATATATACGAAAAAGCACATTTGTCAAATTCCCAATATTTCCCAAATTAAAATGTAAGGCAATTTACCTGACTGGCTGATGAAAAAGCACACATCATCTCGAAATACAGGGGTATTCCGATCCAGAAAATCACTAGCCAGTTCCACCATGACAGGTAGCTCAGTCAGTTCTTCCAATACTTGTCGTGTCTGAATAAACATAAAAACAATGCATCAACAATTCTTTTTTGACATCATGTGAGATTGGCATATTAGCCGCAAAATTAATTAGTTTTGAGGAGTAATGCAAATTACTATTTTAATTCACACTAAAATGTTCACGATGAAACAGACTCAGCCCAGGTTGGCAAACAAGTGAGACATACATACACTCTGCTTATTTATTCAACTACATGCTGAATATATTCCTTGGGTTATGACAGTAATCTGGATCATTAGTCAAGAAATATAACACAGACCAGCATTTTAGAAAACCCTTGAAGCATTATATATCCAGGATGTGGCTACACCTACAAAGATTCGAATCATGTAGATTTGTAACTGTTTGTGGAAACAATATTTTCACTTTGAAGATGCAGAATGGTAAGTTTCAACACTTTTGAACTCTGAAGGTGAGGAAGACTCCTGGGAATTCACAGGTAGGCAAGAAAACAAACAAAAGGATAATCAAATCAAGCCAGAGTTTTCATTCAAGACACAAATGGCCAGGTATAAAATTATCATACTTGTGACACTTTATACAAAGACATTATTCTCTGGAGAAGTTTACAATAAGAGTTCCTTGGTGCTTTCTAAGCTTGGTTGTTTTCTTGCAGATGTTTCATTATCCAAACTTCAATGCTAGACTACTTTAGATGTTATCTAGTTTAGGTAATGAAACTTCTCCAAGAAAACCACCAAGCTCAGAAAGCACCCAGGACCCCTGAGCTACAAATATTCTCCTTTATGAAGTTTAGAAAGCTGGAAAAGCTGGAATGAAAGAGAAAGAGGATAACGAATAACAGGTGGATAGATTCAATTTGCACTGGTGATATAATTGTGCACTACTGGGAAATCTGAAGGACTAAGCTGGAATCAACATCAACCCAATCAAAGAGATTCATAGTTCTCTTGAGTAATACCATTCCAAAAGCTTGCTCTTTAAAAGATTGAGAACTCCTATAAACATACAATGAAGAAATTTATTACATATGTTTTCATATGTTGAAATATTTTAAACTTACAGCCACAGCAGCATGATAACTGGTTCCACATCCAATAATTATTAATCGACGGCATCTTCTGATTTCTTTCAAATGATCTTTCAAGCCACCTAAAAGAACTATAATTTCCACAAAACAGAAATGATATGAAGACTTAAGTTCCGGGCAAGTTTCTTTCAGACATTAATGGTAACATTAACAGAACTAGAATTTTCCTCGAATTTTACCTTTGTTGGTTTCAAAGTTCACTCGTCCTCTCATAGTATTGAAAACAGATTCTGGTTGTTCAAATATTTCCTTCTGCATGAAAGCACTGAAATTCCCTATTGTTGTCATTTGAATAAAAAGGGTCTGTTAATGTCACTATTTAGTCAAGGATAGTATTTACAGCAAAATATGGCAGTTTCAGTCATAAGCCAAATTGCTTACACTTGGTTAAAGGAATGCCTATTCCCATTATGATGTGACTATGATGAGAGTCCTCTTTGGGCCCCTTTTGGCTATTATATTACCAAACAAAGGCTATACACCCAGCAATTAGATTTTTACTAACATTTAATTTTCAGGACCAGTTAAAGAGGGTTTTGTTCATTAATAATGTAGATCAGATAAGGAAGACTGAAAATATTTTTAAAAACATACTCTACTTACAAGCTTAATAGAGCCTGGAATTTCCATTATATATCATGACAGTCAAAGTACCCAAGTGACCAGCCCCATTTTATGACATATGATATAGTTTGTGGCAGTTTACAGCAAAAAAAACCCATAAATCATGGCCTATTTATTTGTTAAATTTATTTGCCAACTATTTCGTCATGGAGCTATAGAACTTTATAAGTCACAACTAACACTTGCAATACTTTTCCCCAATCAGTCAATTCTTTTTTTGTGGCTAAGTCTGCATCTGAACTCTCATGGAAAAAGATTAAGTTGATACTAGGAACTGCTGGGCTTACCCTTCATGATCTGCTGCAGCTCCATTTGCAAAGTTTGAATGGCTCGAGATGGGTCATCGGTAGCAGCACGTTTTAGCCGATGAATGGAAAGCTTTCCATCAGCCACTGCTGCAATGTCATCATCTTCCAGAAAAATAACTCTGTTGGTGTGCTCAATTATGGCACTGCAAAACAAAACAAAAAAATCCAGGTAAGGTGTGAACATTCAAGTGCAACAAAGCTTTGTTCTGCGGGTGTAGGTAAGAGCTATAAATAACCAGAAGCATGAATTATGCATCATCCAGTCCTTGACTGCAGCACATGCATGTCAAGTCATAGATCATCTGCACAATCTAAAGAATCTGGAATCTGCATACAGCTACTAGGAACAGTTGTATTCATTGTTATTATATTATTGACATTCCCACATCCCTAACCATACTATATATGACCATGCTGAACACACTTTTATGAATTACCATTTAGATTTAGAACCAAAGGCTATTTCTCTTTGGATATGAACCAGGAGCATTTCACTAGTTTCTCCAGAATTATTTTGTATCACTGGCTAACTAAGAATCAGAATCTATAGCAGCTTTACAAAACAGCTTTAAAATTGTTTATTGTTGACAAACAATTGGCTTGAGCTAAGGACCCCTCCTCAAACAATGAAATACCCTTATCACCCAGAAGAGTGAGCATCACTGCACTGTAGGTTTTCTCTAGTTCTCTGCATTTGCACCCATGGACAGGACATCCTCTGGAAATGTCAACAAAGCAACTGGGGAAAATTGCTGGAGCAGCTGAGTGCAGCCTCACAGATATTTGTGGCTATTTCATTGTTCACTTGGTTTGGTGTGCTTTGCACAATCCTGCTAAAGCTACATATCATTATGTGTGTTACCTTGCATCTGAAGCAAAGAAAAATTCAACCGCTTTATCACCCACAGCATGAAGGCAGGTTGAACTGTCCAGTCTTTTCATTTGAGTTTTGCATATGTTCTTTACATTTTCTATATTACCTGTCAATGAAAAAAAACATGCACATGTAACATCTTTAAATCAGCAGAGTACCCAAATTCATCAGAGTTGAAATCAAATTTTTGAACTTCATGAATTATACCAAATGAGGCAAGAACGTTATGCATATACACCATTTTAATTTCAATGCATAAATGTAACATTTTGCAAAATTTTGAAGTAAGGGTTTATTTAATATAGATAATATTTTAGTACCATGGATTTGTAGTTAATGGACTGATAAGAAAGAATTCTGGCCAATATAATCAGTTCCTTCTCCCCCACAACCCACAACCCTCCCAAAATACCGGGATGGTAGTACTATAGCAACTTACATGTTCGATATAAAATGGGAATTTGTTCTGTGGAGAGCTTAGATTCACTACGAACTCCAATAAGCAGAGGACTCCCCCTCCTGACAAGTGATAAAACAACAATGGAAGTGGTTATGTTCATTTTAAGAAATATATTCAAGTATTTTTGCTTCAGTGAAGGATCTAAATCTTGGGTGTAAGCTCTGTGCTGATATATATTTATCAAGCATCATAGCTCAATTTATACTTTAATTTACTTACCTGGTAGCAACAGCTTCCCCTGGATAATGGATACTTTTGAATACCAGTGCAAATGCACCTTCCTACGTAAGAGGAACATTAATATTAAAAAAGGAATGAATGGGATGCATATCAAAATTATCTAAAGAATGAGTAAGATATTAGTCAAAACTCCCTTTTCATATATTTCATGATCCCTAATAAAGGAGTAAATTAAAAAAAGTAGCAAATACACTTCATTCACTGACAATGTTGGCATATATGTAGGGAACGATTCCCAATTAACCCCATCAGATATATATCTAATGATGAACATATTACCTTCCTGATTTATCAGTGGGAACACTTGTAATTTTAATTCATATCCAGCAGTAAAATCCATATATTGAGCTCTATTAGGTGATTATTTAAAGACTGCGGCCTGATCCTTGATATCAGATTAATAATTCTAAAGGAAAACATTTATAGATTCTAGGGATGCATCTGGAATTCATTTGAGTTTATGTCTCCCTTTTCACCTATGTTCTGGACAAGTAAATGTTTTTGTGAAAAAGAAAATATAGCAAGGCATTTTGAAAAGGATCATCTCTTTTCAAAACACACCCAACAACTTCATTTTGTTAAACTCGGTAGGTGAAGGATAATTCAATACTATGTAAACATTACCAATGCTAGGAAATAAGAGAATCTCCCACTCACCAACTGCTGAATGACTCTCTCAACCAAGACAGAAAAATTCACGTCTTCAGTTTCTTTATTATCATATACATATTTGATTAATTTTGCAATTGTTTCAGTATCTGTTTCAGATTCAAATTCATAACCTTTTGTCTCCTAGAATGTTTAAAACAAAATGTTAGATCTGAGTTTCTTACCTCAGGCTATTTTCATTCATATGCAATAGCATCAAGGGACATCTAATGCCTTGATCACTACTGCTCTAGTTCCAACTCCCTGGTATGATCACATTCGCAAGCCAGATTTAATTTATTTAGATTTTATTTATTAGGACTTTATTAAACATGCCATGGAAACAGCATGAAATTAATGTTGCTTCATAACAATATAGAATCACAAGATTAATTCCTGCCAGAAACAACACTGTGTTATTCTCTAGCTCAGTGTTAGCCATTTTAACATCTTTAACATCTCACACTTAGCCATTTTAACATCTGAGTTGGGGGATTCTGGGATCTGAACTCCACACATCTTAAAGTTGCCAAGGTTGAGATATTCTGCTCTAGCTGATATCCATACTGGCCCATGCTAACACTGGAATCACATAGGAAGGGAGAGAAAAAGCTGCAGACAAACCATTCTCTTTATAAGGGGGCACTGAATCTGTAACTCGTCATCTGGCGTTAAATCTAATGGCAGTCAAGGACAGATCTCTCTAAAGAACTAACGCTTTACTTCTACATATAAAAATAACTCCTGTCACACAGTCTGAAGTGACACAGTTTTACGATATGCATTAGATTACTGTCAGCTTACCAAAAACTTCCGAAGGTCTTTGTAATTTGTAATGATTCCATTATGGATAACAACAAATTCTGAAAGGAATATATATGGAAATAAATAAGTAAGAGCAAACAATGAGACTTTAATTCAAAAAGTGAATTGAAGCTGTATATTTATTAAATTGGCACTAGTAAAGTAGAATTCTAGTTTTCTGTTCTTTCAAGCAACATATCATGGCCAGCTTGGTCTTTGTCAAAGAGACTGACAATGAACAGCCAGTTCCCAGAGTTGCCAGATGAACTGCTGAGCAGCTGCAGGGAGAGGCGCCTGCACCACCCAGTAACCAGGAGACATAACTATCTCCTGTCTCATAAAATAAAGAGTCTGAGCTGCTACCCACCTAGTCCAAGGGCTTGTCATGCGATGAGCAGAGCAAAGGCATTCTACAAGGCTCCTTGCCCTTCCAAATGAGAAACACTGGACTGCTTTCAACTTGGGACTCTCTTACGGCAAGGTTGCTTGACTTTGGGTGATTTTTCTAGTGTGCATGCCTGTGTGTGTATGCACATTTGCATTCACATTTCTTTTCCTGCTCATTTGCTTCAGAAACTTCTGCATAAAGTTTGCAACCACCTTTGTGGTTTGTGTTTGTGAATGCATAGCTTGAGATAGATCACAATGGATGTCAAGTGGTATAACTAAATCAGTAAAGTTTTGGTTTAAAAATCAGAGGATATTGGTTGTTTGGAGAATATTGTTTAGAGAATATTGGATACTCTAATGCCAGCAGATTTGACTCCTTTTCTTTCATGTGTCAGGAATATTACACATGCAAAATTGCTTTATGAATCACCTATCTCATTTAACATACACTAATACGTGATAGTGGTTTGTTGGTTTCAACAACTACATCTAAGGATTTCTGGGTTTTTCCCCCACAGAAGTTACCTACCATTACTTTTATCTGATCGTTGGGGATGACTGTTGACAGCATTTGGTACTCCATGAGTAGCCCACCGAGTGTGAGCAATGCCAAAATGTGTGTCAAAATCTGCCTTTAAATCCAAGCCTTCTTGCTCTGTACAGGACAAATGTATAATAACTTAGATTCAAAATGATACGCAATTCTAAATTTCCAGCTTTTCAATAATGGTTTGTGGCTACAAAGTTGGGGTTTTTTGCATTACGACCATCATCGAGCCCAGAATTACAGTTATAAGTCATTGTGGTAGTTAAGTGTGTACTATGTGTTTGCACCCAATTTTCTGACCTTTTTCGTGATGGTCATTAAACACTGTGGCCATCAAGCAAACACAGCAGTTGTTAAGCAAATCCATTTTACCCAATGGACAGGTTTTGCCAGAAACCATAAGTAAGTGCCAGAAACTGGAAAAAAAGATAAAAATTGTTGTCACATGATCACAGGCCATTACAAATGGCCCTTGAACTGGTTGCCAAACATCCAAAATCCAATCATGTGACTGCGGTGTGTGAATGTGTGCAGTTGCCAGAACTTTAAAATTGGGTCATAAGTATCTTTTGGGGGAGGGTCAATAGTTAGTTTGAACGGTCACTAAATGACTGGTTAAGGGAGGACTAGAAGCATAGAAGTATGCTCTAAGTATCACAAACACAACTTTAAACATATTCCATGCAGAAATCATCATACACACACACAGTTAATTTCTCAGTGCAAAATACATCACTTCCAACACTGAGCAAATTCAAAATCCAGATGAAAATATCTAACACTGCATGAAAGTCAGTAATCATTATTTGATTTTGTTTATATTTTAATGAAAGAATCTGCTTTAAAGGTAGATTTACTTCACAAAGTAGAAAGTATATTTCCATCTGTCTTTCCTAGGATATTCTTACTCCTATCAGAGGTTAGATTCAACATGAGATTGAAATATTAGTGAAAGGCTTGACTTGTGGGATGTACTACTGCATGTATACATAATTCATACTGAATATTGCTCCACAATTTCATATTGCATCATAACTACCATTATATACACATGAATAAAACTTATAGAGGAAAGGTAGTAAAAATGTTCAGAAATCATTTGAGAGTAAAATGTAGAATTAAGACAGATGAAATTTTTGTTTAAGAAAATGTAATTGTAATCCCATCAATTGGCGATTGATTAATAGTACTTCTTAGTACTATTAGTACTTCTAAATAAACATGCTGTATTAAAGATTGGCCATAAATATAACAAAATGCAGTTGTTCTGTTGTACTTACTTTGCAACTCCTCATCAAGAGCCTTTACTTTTCCTCTTTTTTTCACCAATTTGATGTACCGTTCTTTATCTTTATTATTATTCCCATCAATTGCAATACCTGTAATATAGAATATATCACTGTATACTATTCCTGATTATTTAACTTACTGTGCACATTTGCTTAAACGGAATATCAGAATTTGTTTTCAGTAGATGAGATATTTTGATTGATTTATATTTTAATGAGAGGTTTTGTCTTGAAAATCCTTTTATAAAAAGATAACCATAAAAGTATTTAACATTTTGCTAAGGCTTCAAAACTTGCCTTATCTGTTTTTCCTTTTATATCTGATTATAATTGCTATTGATTGATCATGCAAGTCAGTGTTGACTCATAGCGTTTCTATTAATTATGAGTAAGTCATTTTCAATTTAAGTCATCACATAGTTTTTCTTCATAATGATCTATTCCTAGCCTGTTCTTTCAAGTCTCAGCTCATCACTACTGTTGCTACTGTTACTATTTTGCTCCAATACATCCTCTTCCTTTCTTTCCTTCCACTTTTCCCAGCATTGCAGTCTTTTTCACAGAGCTGTGTCTTTGCATAATACGTCAGAAATAGGATAGTCTGATCATTTGCGCTTCTGGTGAAAGCACTAGGTTGATTTATTTGAAGACTCATCAGTTTGTTTTCTTGGGTGATCACAGTATTTTCTAACACCAAACTTCAAAGGTGTTTGTATCCTATCCCGTTTCTTTTTATCCTTTTTCTTCAAGCCTAACTTCCACTTTCGTGGAGAATCATGGGGAATGTCAGGCTTGCACATCATGGCATTTGAATATCTTTTCCATCATCGCCACTCTACCAAATGTATTTCTGGACTGTCTGTTCCTTTACTACAAAGATATCCTTTGATAGCTTCATTGATAATTCTAAAGCTGGTTGCCCTACCTTTTGCCATTTATAGTCTGCTTTATATTTAATTTTAGTCCCCATTTTTTTCATTGTGCTCTTTGACCTTAGTACTAAGGGCTTGCAAATTCTTTGCATTTTGGGCTATCAGGGTAGTGTCATCAACGTAGCACAAATTATTGATGTTTCTTTTCCTCCAGTTTTAAAACCATACTCATATTCTTCCAATCCAGCTTTCCTTAGTGTGTTGTCAGCGTTCCAAGTAATGAACCATTGAAAGCAGAACTCTGAGGCAGGTAGATTCCTCAAAGAACAATTTATTGGATACATCATATTGGCACAACTGGCAAAAACAGACTCTGAAAGTTCCCGTGGTTTTCACCTAATTAAAAAGTGAAAGTTCCCCCTTCTCCCCAGGTCACATTGTCCAATAGTGGTGATGGCAGGTTGCCTGGTTACTCTGCTCCTCCTCTTCTCAGCCACCTATTGGAATGAACTTGGTTCCCACAAGAAAACTTATTTTGATGGCAAAGCTGAGCTATCTACTTTTCCCCCTCCCTTTCTCCCCCTCTGCCTTGTGGCAACCATGAAGCCTCAAAGATGGCCTCAGCCAAGTTCACTTCAGGGTTGACATATGTATTCCATATATAGATTGAATAAATAAGGGGAGAGAGTGCAGCTCTGTCACACACTCCTCTGCCAACTTAGGCCCAGTCTATTTCATCATGTTCTCTCCATACTGTGGTTTCCTGACTTGTATGTAAGTTGACCGAACCTGTTTTAAGTGACCCTATAGGTTAAAGTTATTAAAAAATAAATAAATACAATTCTATTTAAGATTGTCTTGTAAGTTTATTTGTATCTCACGTCAATGGTTCAGCAGTATATTTTTAAACATTTTCCAAGAACCAAAGATACCTCACAAAATGAAACTAACATTGATTTGCCTATTACAAGTCTCTGACTGTTTTATTACAAACTCTTGCAGGAAGAAAAAAGTGAAAGTGCATGCAACTCATTGTAAAAATTCTTCAGAAATCTTACTCTGTGTGACACAAACGCAGCTCATGTACACTTTCACTTCCTCAATTATTATTAAATGAGGATAGAATTCTTTCTATGGAAGACGGAAATGACTCATCTTCCTTAACAGTGGGCTTCACACATTGAAATAACACATGGTTTGTTTTTAACACTGTTAAATAAGCCGCAATAAGTTCACACATCACAATAAACCACAAGCTACAGTATGAAAGACATTGTGGCTGGGTTAATTACAATATGGAGGCCCT
The DNA here is from genome assembly GCA_000516915.1 of Ophiophagus hannah. Classification (NCBI taxonomy): domain Eukaryota; kingdom Metazoa; phylum Chordata; class Lepidosauria; order Squamata; family Elapidae; genus Ophiophagus; species Ophiophagus hannah. The sequence continues at coordinate 561,854 of AZIM01000948.1, forward strand.
GTCAATATCTAGTCTATTCAGAGACTACTTCTAACATGCTTTTCGAAAAGCAATAGGAGCAATATAAGACAACAATTGTCAGTGTCCATGTAAGACATTTTACGCACCTGCAGAATCATACCCTCTGTATTCCAGCCTTTGCAGTCCTTTTATCAGCGTTTCAAATATCTCTTTCCTTGTCCGAGGTACTTTGTAGTTCAAATAAGCAAAGATACCTGTGGAAGAGAGGGGCAGTGAAAAAAACACACTTAATGCCAATATTTTGCCATTCATAAGTTTGATATAATTTCCGTCTTGCCCCATTATCCCAGTTTATAGTACAAGTAGTCCTTGACTTATGACCCCATTTGACTCCCAAATTTCCATACCAAAGCAAGACAGTTAAGTGGGTTTTGACCCAGTTTGCCATTTTTTCTTGCTGCACTTGTTAAGTGAATCATGACAGTTGTTAAGTTAGTTAGTTGTTAAATGAATCTGGCTTCCTCACTGACTTTGCGTGTCAGAAGGCCTCAAAAGGTGATCACATGAACTACAGGACACTGCAACTTTCATAAGTAGTTGCCAAGTTATTCTCTCTCTCTCTCTCCCTCCCTCCACCCCCCCATGTGAACAAGTTTACCAACTGAGATAAAACCTTATCGGTTATTTTATCATGATAGTGTTTCTTGCAGATAGCTTTATGGCTTACTTGCTGTACATAGTTTTACTAATAAAAAGGATAATTAAAATACTGTTGCCTAATAATCTTAGCTGTTTAAATATTGACAATTATTTGATTATAGTTGACCAATTTATTTTGGTTGATTGCTTATTTCTGATTTAGCTCATTTAAAATAAGATAACATGACTCTTTTACTAATCAGGTTTTGAGCTACAGATGGCAATATGTATTACTTAGCACCATAAAGTTGTATTTTTGGAATCATAGTTAAGCAGCTATTATTCTCTGCCTTCCCAAAAATAGACTTACAAATCTAAGTCAGAATTTAGCCAACAACTGATCTGGACAACTCTAGATTATAGCTAGTATTTCACAAATCTATTGAGACTTCTAAAACTTATTAAATGCCATTTGTGGCATGAATCACAACAGAAACAGTTGCCCCCATCCAGCACGAAAAGCTCCTGAGGCTAGGACTGTTAATAATTTTCTCATGGACTCAGCTCAAGTTATTTTCTATTTTTCCAGAGCAATATTTAAAATATTTCTAACATTTTCACAGTCTCAGTATTTATAAATCAGCAGTTTATACCCTCAAAAGACAGACAGACATGTACATATATACATACATGCATACGTACACATATAAAAGATCTAACAGAGTCCTAATTTGAGGCAATATTTTTATGCTTTGGTAGCTCCAGGAAAGGCCTTTTTGAGGGATCTATCCACAATGGAGGCAGTGTGCTGAGCTTGGTAAAGATTCCTTGTTTATACTGAATTCTAGCAATGCTCCTATTTAAGCATACAAAGAGACTCAGAGGCCACTAGAGACTTTTCATTGAAAATGATAGCAACAGTCTAGACTGCCAAAGAATATATTAGAGTTATTTGAGCTTAAGGAAAGAAAGTTTAGTTTCAACATATACATCCCGTCATACCTCCCATTAACCACATTGACTGATCACTTTCAAAATATAAAGGCCACAATCTAACACAAAGTTAAAATTCAGACCACAGGACTTACAGGTTCTTAAGTCCATGGTTCAATAGTAGGTGTGATCAATAGCATCCCCCTTCTCATTTTCCTCCTATAAACAAATAGGCCTCTCTTGTTTTAGTGCTGCTCAGCCTGATTTAGAAATAGCTTGGATTGTACAATAAATCCAAGAGATAAAATTGGATAGCTTGGATTGTACAATGAAATTCCAAGAAATAAAAAAAACCCCACAACCCGAACAGCCCAAATTCTAAATTCACAAGGAATAAACTTCTGTATCATATTTTGCATTTTTCCTTACTGAAATGAAAGTCACAAATGTTAATCATAGTTGAAAATACCCTATTGTCTTCCCTAACACAAATGATCTTTTTTCCTTGCAATTTTATTTGGAAATTGATATTCTGTGTCAATTTTTTGTCTAGTTTTAAGCACCTTTTAAATGCTATTATTTTTATAAGCAATAACATTACTATTAAAAACGCTTAAAAATAAACACTTTTAAAAGATATACAGTTTTAAATAAATGTTCAGACTAGAAAAAAATTCTAAAAATCTTTGTGGCAGTGTAAATAGGTATCATTTTATTGTGGCACAAATTAGCTATGGCAAATGCACAAACAGGAATAACATATAGTACAAACATTATCCAATCGATAAACTTCTATTGTTAACTAGACCACTTCCCCTTTGACCTTATAATCTTTTCTCTTCAGCATGTTATTTTCATTACTCAAGAGATAAGAAAAGGCTTTAAGTACTTCTGCTTACAGAAGACCTAATCATTGGGCTTGATAAAAACCAAAATGAACAGAGTTGTTTTAAAATGATTGCACAGAAATAATGTCACAGGAAAGGCCCTTAGACTCCAGAAATGAATGAAGCACCTCTGCTGTGACACTTTAAAAAAATAGTTCAAACAGGGAGTTTAGCTAGGAGTTATATAAGCTAACCTTTGTTTTGTGATTCCCCCTTTAAAACCCTAAAAAGACTTTGAAGCTCTTGGTTCCTTTTTCAGGAATGCAACTGGTTGGTAAAGAAAAGACCCCTGAGTGGGGAAATTCCACAAGAATGTCAATGCTTATTTAACCAAAATCAAGCTAGGATTTTTATATTTTATTCATAACAAGTAAGGTCAGCAGCCCTTCCCTTATCTTTGTTGCTTGGATATGTACTGAAGCTTCTTCAAACAAATTGCCTTTCAGATATGTATGGACTGAAACTCTCAGAATTTCTCAGGTATTAGGAATCTTAGACGTTTTAATCCAAGCTAATCTAGGAAATGCCATGTTAGGGGAAAATTATGCATTACTCACTATGTTAAAGTTCACCTCCTCACCAAGAAATATTCTTTCCATGATGAAGACAATATATTAAGTGGTTTCATCTCTGGCTATAATTAAGTTTCCTTGTAACTATTTTGCTTCCTCTTTCCTCTTAAGAAAGATTCCATTTTTAAAATGTATTGAATTCCCTTCTCTATTCTACAAACAGTGATCCTATATTCACATGCAGTTAATTAGTCAAATTCCTTGACCTCCATGTGAAATGTACCTATTGATCATCTTTAGGCACTTGACAGAAAAATATCCTTTAAAACAGTTGAAAGACACCATAAAAACAATCCGTCCCAACCATAATTGGTCAAGAAGGCACTCTTCTCCTTCAAAGGTGTACAAGGTTGGAAATGGAGGGCCATGCTCAGCACCTTGAACTTTTGGAGGAAGTTCAGGACATACATCTAATAAATAATTTAATAGTGGCCAACTTTGTAATCCTAGGTACTGTTGAATTCCTATCAGCTATGAGCATTGATTATGGTAGCTGGGAATAATAGCATTATAGGGCAACCACATCTAGGGATCCTGTTGATGTGGAATTCTGGAAGTGGTAGCTCCAAAACATCTAGGGATCCTTTGGTTGAAGAAGATTGTACCGGCATTAAACTTTAAGGTTCTTTTGCTTAACTAAGCACTATAGTTCTAATGTGCTAGAAATCCCTCTATTTAAAATAATGTACTTAGAAACCTAAGCTTTTTTTTTTAATGACCTCACACGGGTAAAATGATTAAACTCACTGATATTTCTACATATGGAATAAAAGATTGGCACAAAAAAGGTCAGCCTGACAATTTTATTATTTATGATGCTAATTATACATAACTAGATTGCTATGTATAACAACATATGAAAAGGTGAAACACCAGACATATTTTACATTTTTTACATAGCTTTTGTTTGGGTGGAGATATTTTAAAGAGATTTTCATCCCAAAGTAGGAAGCTTCCCTTCACCACTTCCAGCAACATTTTTGGAACAGAGTTCTGATTTATATCTTATTTTACCTCACCAAACTTTTCTACAACATCAATAACGGAAAGTGCTTTGAAATCACATCAAACCTTGACCTAGTATTCTGACTCAGCCATACAATCTCTTGATTAGCATTTGGTTGAGCAGTGGAACATCCCTAATTCTGAGTTAAAGCACAGATGTCTCACTTTGGATAAAGTGATTTCAGTATGTTTGTTGATAGGTCTTAAATGAGTAACCAAGGGTATCACAAGATATTCCTTATCAGCTTGAGCACAATAAACTAATTCGGAACAATGTTTTCTGGAACAAAATAATCTTTTAGAACTCAAAGTCATTACTTGTTCACCTTGCAGAGAAAATACATGACTTAATTGTCTGGAAGGAAGCTGATTTCCTCTTCTAATATACAAATTTAAAACAAGTTTCATTTGATTTTTCTCCATCCAAAACCTTATTTATGGTTCAGTTGTATAATCCGTACCTACTCACTGTCAAACAATCCATTTTATTATATTTATGGACACTGGTCCCGTTTTTCTCTATATTATGCCACTGTCATAGCTTTGTCTTTGTGGATGTTTAAAAGTGCACTGCAAGGAATTGGGACATAAATCTTATCACCACCACCCCATCCCAGCTTAATAAATGCAGAGAAACTGCACGTGGGAACAGCTTTATCTGCACTTTAAGAAACCACAGCCCTATGCATGTGTAGGTCAAACACGGTTCTCAAATTTGAAAAGGGCTTATACTGTTGTTTCTGGTGAAATGCAATTTGAGTGAAAGTTCACTTATCTCAGACTGAGGACCTATTTGCTATTAATACACTACAGTCCAGAAAGGAAACTGCATACTTGAACTATCCCAGCAAGTAATACTGTCCCAATAATTCCTGAAATTAAACTCTCATGGTAGTAGTTTTACTTCCTTGTTGTGCAAGAATAATTTTAAACATGTACTTTGCTGATGATCCAGTACAAAGCTTTTTTTAAAAAAAAGTAGAAGTATTCACCAAGTATGTCATATGCTAAATAAATCAAGAATTCACCAAGTAGTATTCCCCAAGTATGGAATGTTGGAAGAATTATCCTTCTGGATTCAGTCCCAAGTGGGGAAAAAGACACTGGAAACATGGAGGCTGTTTGGAAAGATGGTTTAATGGTGACAGGACCACATGGCTTGGAGCTCCAAAGTGAAAAGGATGATCACATGCTTCAAGGTGAAGGAAAAGAGAAAAAAGGTCTGAGATGCCGAGAGTGCCTGGTTTTATACCCTCTGTTGAGATTTGAATTTGAGCTTGTATTCTGATTGGTTGTCGGACTCCCATACAGTGCCTCCCTACAGAGGCAACTCTGTAGGCTGTCCTGAGTTCCAGGCTTGCTTGAGCCTTGCTGGATGATGATGTAATGAAAAGGGCTTTGGGCAATGGCTATAGCTTTACCTGGAGATCTTTGTTATGTAAAATATTCTGACCCAGGCCTTAATGGCCCACCCATTAACAAAGGTGGAG
>AZIM01000948.1:577265-588292 GCA_000516915.1 Ophiophagus hannah
ACATAACATAACATAACATAACATATATAAATATAAATAACTTTCCCCATTTATCAGCTGGTCACGGAAAATTTTTTATTCCTTTCCTGGAACAGCTAAGGAAGAAAAATAGGAAGGCTAATGGATTTCATGGGGAAGCCCTGTGAATCACATTCAACTCCTGCTTTATTAATGGAATGTAATAGCCTGCAATTTTAAAATTCATTGAAACAAATTGATATTTACCCTATGATTTCACTTTGGTTCTTTAAAAAAAACCCAAAACAACTTTTTTTTCCCCAAAACAGAGGTTAAAACATTGAACTTATATACTATGAAGCAATTTGGAATAGTATTAATAATAATATGAAGAGCACTTTAATGTAATTTAAAAATACATATGTATATGTATTTCCAAATTCCAAATATACATATGATACACTAGAAATTAGTGTATAGTATAAAATAGTTTACCTAAGTAATAATGTATATGTATATGTATATATATATATACAGTGCATATACATACAGTACTACTTAGGTAAACTATTACTATACAGATAGTCCTCAGTTATTGATGGTAATCGGGATTGGAATTTCCATTGTTAAGCAATATGGTCATACAGGTCATTGTCACATGGCTGCATCACTTAGTGACAGCAATCTCAGCAGTCCTTGCAACTTCCTACCAGTTTCCAACAAGCAAACTCCATGGGAAGTTTTAAAGTGGCTTTCAGGCAAATAAGAATGGGTGGCTATAGAAATTGAATTAAGTAAATAAAAAGGAATAAGTGGCTGCTACAGGATAGGGTAGGGCGTGTGAAGGTCATGTCCAGAGCAGCCTGAGTGCAGAGGGGCTTGAGGTGGCTGCTGTGGGGTAGGGGAGGGTATGTGAGGCACCCATGCAATGCAAGCACAGCAAGGTTTGTGGTGGCTGCCGCAAAGTGGGGGAAGGTGTGTGAGGGTACATGAGGGCTGTTGCAACATGAGCATCACAAAGCTTGGGGTGGGTTGGTTGCTGCTGGGCACAAGTGATAAACCTGAGCAGCTTGCAACTTCGTTGGCAACTGTCTCCCCATTGACATTGGTTGCAGGAAGCCAGCAGGAAAGGTTGAAAACTTTTTCAGCACCATCATAAGTTTGAACAAATGATTGCTATCTGAGGACTAACTCTAATACATTAGTCTGGAATGAATTAGAATTAAAATGGAATATAATAAGCATGGTTTTATGTGTTGGCACCGCAGTTGTGTGGTTTTGCGCAATAACCATTAAACTGATGCCAACATTATGGGTCATCCTAAAAACAGTTAAGCCAATATAATTGCATGAAAATTCCTGAAGGCAAAAAGAAAAAAAAAAGATCTGCTAACCCTCTACTTCCGTCATCCTTAAACAACATAACTGATGTCTGTGCTAGCTAGGAATTGTGGGAGTTAGCATATTATACAACTGCAGGATTAACTGGGAAAGACTATAGTAGCGAATAGGCATTGGAAGATACCAGCCTGGTTTGCCTGACTATCACATATGTAAAACAAATTAAGATAAAACAGATTTAAGAATGATCTGCCAAAATGCAATGGTCAAAGGTGTCAGGCAGTCAGTCATCTATGTGCTAAGTTCTTTTCCAGTGACTTCCCTTAAAAGGATTCACACATTTCCTTACACGTGATAACACTTGTGTAGTTTGCAGGGTATGTTAAATGAGACAAATAATTTTCCTTGAGCAAAAGAGGCAAAACAAACAGTGATGGGTGTCATCTTCTAAAGATTCTATTTGCAGAAAACAACATTTATTAGGAAAGGTTAGGTAATGGTATAAATTGCCAACAGTAACTTTTTATCACTGGCACTAAATACTAGGCTTGATATCCATGTACCATGGATTACATGCTGTTTCTTTTATGAAATGTGGGATGAGGCAAGTACATGTTCCTTCCAACCCAAATCAATTTGCCAGAGCTTCCATCATACAACCAATGGAAAGATAGCCTAATTATTTGTAGTGGGGGAAGGGAGAAGGTTCATATATTAGCTAACCTCTCTAGGAGTAAAGAAGACTGATAATTAAACCTCTTCCTCCTCCCCATCAATACCATTGCCAGAACATCAGCATCCCTTTTGAAGGCCAAAGATGATGCACAGATATTCCTTAGCACATTTCCCCCTAATCTTCTACCATTTAATTGGCTCACTATACACCAGGGAATGGGAAGGGCAGATGACGGAAGAGGGTGGAGATAATGGAAACATGAAGGAAGAAGTTGCTCCAGCTGCTGTCCTTCCAAAATGTCAAGCTTGTTGTTTGTCTTTCAATGGCCTGCTTTGTTTTGGGAAGTATGAAAAACAACATTGTTTTTATCATCTCCCCCACCCCACCCCCGAAGTTGGTTTCTAAAATGTCCTTAAAAAAATAACTAACTCTGGAGGAAATGCTTTCATTATTCCATCCCCACAGATTAATGCTTGTAAATGTACCTATCTACCTACCTACCTACCTATCTACATCTACAGTATGTATGGATCATGTAATTTACTTTCCAAATCATCGTCGTAGGGACCAAGTTCTTTTGCAGCAACAGGTGGTCCTCACTTAGAGGCCACAACGTCTAATAAAACCTAAACAACAGGGACTGGTAACTGTTGCTAAGCACCATGGTTGATAAGTGAGACATTGCATGATCATGAGAGACTCACCATGTCTCTGATCATTGAGTGGTTAAGTGAGTCACTACGGGTTTTTATTTAGTGAGATATCACATGGCCATGAATTGCAATTTTGCTGACAGCTTCTACATTTACTTGGGTTGTCAGGAGCTGGTTGTGAATCATGAAAACAGCAATCATGTAACCACAGGGATGCTGTGACAATTGTAAACACCTACTGTTTGCAAAGAGCCTAGATGTCAATTATGTAATTGCAGGGATGCTGTGGCAGTCATAAATACGATGACTGCTCATTACTTTTTCAGGACAGTCATTAAATGAGGTCTACCTATACTCACTTATATTCAGAATAGAAATGCTATTATTTATTACATATATGCTACAGAAATTAACACAAAGCAGAAGCACAACACAAAACACATGATGCAAAACGGCTTCAACAACTTGAATTGAGTACATTTTAGATCCTGTCCATCTTAACAGTAGTAACAGTGGCCCTTAAAACACCTTACAGACAATAATACATACAGTATGAATACAATAGAATACTTTATTGGCCAAGTGTGATTCGACACACAAGGAATTTGTCTTGGTGTAAATNCAACACTTAATGATAGTCATAGGGTACAGGTAGTACTTGAGTTATGACCACAAAGGAGCCCAAAATTTCTATGGCTAAGCAAGACAGTTGTTATATGAATTTTGCCCTATTTTATCACCTACCTTGCGCCAGTAGTTAAGTGAGTCACTACAGTTGTTAAGTTAGTAAAATGGTTCTTAAGTGATTCTGGATTCCCCATTGACTCTGCTTGTCAGAATGTCACAAAAGGTGATCACATGACCTTGGGAGACTGCAACTCTTATAAATGCATGCCACTTATCAAGCATCTGAATTTTGATCATATGATCACAGGGATACGGCAATGGTCATATGTAGGAAAAATGGTCATAAGTCATTTTTTTCAATGCTATGATAACTTCAAGCAGTCACCAAATGAATTGTAGATAAATCGACTGTTGAAGAATGGATTTTGAAACTGACTGAATTAGCAGAGATAGCAAAAATTAATTGCTTTGATTAGTAGTAATGGACTACACAGCTTTATAAGACTTTCTATGCGTTAGAATAACAGATGGTTAACAGGGGGATTCAAAGATTAGTGTAATGTTTAGCTTAACCTGTTGACTGCTTTTCCTTCTTTCTTTATAGCAATAGCACTTAGACTTATANTTACCCACCTCAGAAGGATGGAAGACTGAGGCAACCTTGAGCCTGGTGGGGTTTGATCTGCCAAATTGTAGTAGGAGTAGCTTGCAGTACTGCACTCTAACCACTGCACCACCGAGACTCATAATGTTTGTGTGTGTGTGTGTGTGTGTGTGTGTGTGTGTGTGTGTAAAAGGGGAAGAAAATTCACTGATTTTTCTTTTTTTTCTCAGCACCCAGCCAGGGTGGATCCTACATGTTAAAGGTTAAATTTATTTGATCACTGTTTCCTCTTTTTTGTACACTATTTTTTTCTTTTTTGTTGTTGTTAGGGTTGAATGTATGCTTTTGTTTTGTTTTGGTTGGTTTGTTTTGTTCTTTTTCTTCCTAATCCTTGCATTACTCTGAAAATTACACAGTGTATTTATTCATTAACAAAATGTCAAATATTCTCTTGATAAAAAATGCTGTACTTCCTGAAAAAGTAACTTCCAAGTGAGTACAAAGGAATTCATGCTGACACACAGAAGTATTGCTTTATCTTAGCATTAAATGGATATATAAACCATTAAAGATTGTCTCTCATATTAGTTGAGCCCTTATTCTAATGACATTGTGCTACCCTCACTGACAGACTAGTACAGTATTACACAATTGGGGGATACTTCAGAGAGTTTCCTAATCCACATTTTCTGCAACAGAATTCCTAACCTCAAGGCCAGCTGTAATTTTACATGCCAGAATTGCTTCTCCCTCATCTTATTAAATCAATTTCTTTTAGAGTGGTCAATTTTGAATGCCAAATTTTCTCCAGCCATAGTGCTAAAGAAAATAAAAGCAAAATTGCTTCTAAAATAAAACCCTCCCCCAAACCCAAGAAAAGCAAACAGCAAAAAAGCCATTTGGGGCCATGTTCTTATTTTTAAAAAAAAGATAGACTGATATGCCTGTTTTTAAGATATGAGTTCTGACAAATGTATCTTTTTCCACTGGCAGCATTCAGCTATAACACCAAACAGCTCTTTCTATATTCTCTCCCTTATACTTGCAGCCTGCTGGCCCACTTTAGTTTACCTTGAAAAGATTTGTAATGCTTAACAGCAGATTATCTTGATGAATGACAGATATGCACAGACCAAACTCTCTTGACTAATTAAAAGATTCTGTGTCTGCCTTTTCTGCTGTTGTGTCTACCCTCTGGAATATTATTCCCCAAAGGTTTGGAAGATCCTCACCCTTCTGTTCATTGGTGAAGACTTATAAAATCTGGTTCTTTCCCAGGGGATTGGTTCAGATTGTGGGACGGCTATGTGTTGAATTAAAAACCTAGATTGAATTATCTATGCGGTGGCCTTGGTTAATTATTTTCCTGTTGTTACTTCTATTACCTCATATCCTATTATTCATTTTTTCTGTCTGGAATGTTTATTACATTGTATTTTATCTTTATTCTATTTGGAATTCCTTGTCTTCATGTTTCTATAAACTATAAGTTGCTCAGAGTTGCTTAGTGAGTTGAGTGGCCATATTACTGCATGAAGTCTTTTCTATCCCTTGATAATGGTAGCCTAGTAATATGAGTTACTTCAAAGGTTACTTCAAAACCAGTAAGCAGCAAGGCATTTATTGGACATTTGAGTTGAAAACTCAATTCAATTATCAAGCAATACACTTTAAAAGTTTGTCAAGGAAGCTGTGTTTCTGGAACAATCCCCTGGGACACTATAATATTGTAGTAATAGCTGAATGATTCTTCCTTATAACAGAATGTTCTGTAACTCCCGTAGTGCTGATTTATTACAGTGGGTTCCAACTGTTATTATCTTGAATTATTATACAAGGAGATCTTCTCTGAAAATACAGAATTAAATTCATAGAAGAAAAAACTTACCGGATAAACTATTTTAATGCCTATTCATTTTCAGTAAATGAGATCTGTGAACCTCCTCCACATTTGCTTCAACTACTTCTTCCAAGTAAGCTTAAGGATTTAAAAAAAAAATCTGCTAATGGACTCCAGAGCCTTGAACTCTTCAAACAGCTGTATTTTCTAAAGGCTCTCTTGCAAATGGAGTCCAGCTGCATGAATAAAATAATACGGACACAACTGTGATTACTGTATGTTTATTCAGTTTATAATGTATAAAGTAAAGGGACAAATGCAACAGTTAAATGATCTAATGAGAATGTGTAAGGTAATTAAACCAAAATCTGTATTATGGTTATAGACTAGAATAATAAAAATAAAATGCAAACAATAATTCTAGAAACTAAGAAATATAAAATACAAATAAAAGTAAAAAAACACACAACCAAATAAAATAACCTATACAAAGGGATAAAAACATTAAATACAAAAGGACCTCATAAAATCTAAGGCATGGCTAATTAATATACCACAGTGCAAACATTCTTAGCTAGTAAGTTAAATACTTGATAAGACTGGTTTGTGTCAGAAATATTTCTTCTTCTCATAATACAAGTTAATTGTGACAACTGCATTTCCCCCCCTCAAATGTATATCAATTAATTTTAAAATCATGATTCTATTAATTATTACTAATAATGCCATAACATTAATTAGTACATATTAATTATTAATTATGAGTTAGAATGAATGCTAATAAAAATACAATAGAATAGTGAATAAGAAAAAATGTGCAATATATATCTTATAAAGAATAATCAACTATATTTAAAATGACTCACCTTAGAAGTAATGCTAGCATTTGGATTCAAACCTAGCGATGCATGGAGAAGCGCCCTTAAATCAATAGCACAAATTAGACATTATTGACTTAAATCTAATTTCTTTCAGTGGAGCTAACCTGAAACCATCCCCATAAAAATTATAAAATTGGAAGCTTTTAAAAACACAAGTAAATTGTTCAGAATTCACGGAAGAAAAGCTGGATCTAAATCCAATTAATCAATATATAAATAATTAAACTCTGATTTGATGAAATAGACTTTAGCATTGTTTTCCAACTTTCATGGGCCATATACCTCATTAACCATATAATACTTTATCTGAATATCTTCATATTATGGGAGGAATAGTGTACATTTATTTCACCATCATATGCATCTTTGTGCATGCAAAACAAATTTTTCTTGGCTAGCAAAAATAAACTATTTTCATAAAGGAAATATTTTTCAGGAACAGAAGTGTAAAATTTGCAGGTTTCATGGATTCCTTTTCCCAAGTAGTATCACTAGATATACAAACCTAGGATATTTGCATATATTTTGACTCTCCTGCAGGCCCAGTCTTTTAATATAAACATTCTATGATATAGATCTATCCAGATTTATATCCACAAGGTTTTTTTCCTCAAATTTCTGACAGTAATATGTTATTGAATATGCTAAGTGCTCTATGGAAAAGGCTTTGTAGGAATAGATAATTGTTAAGCTTTCACAAATAGTATTTGTTTGTCTTTACTTCCATTGTAGAGAAGATGACAAAAGCAAAAATAGCTCCAGAGAGAGGAAGACACACCCTTGCCAACAGATGTAATTAGCTGAACCCTACAGAAAATTATTCTCTTCCTTTGGACAGAAGAAGAGACAAAATGATGAACAAGTACAGATACAGTGACAAACATTAAAATGCCACCTCTTCCTTCCCAAATGAAACAATGGAGATCTGCTCTCCTCTCCACTTTTCTGCATAGGAATCTATCCACCTTATCTGGAATGATGTAGGGCAGAGGTGTCAAACATGAGGCCTCTGGGTCGGATCCAGCCCATGGTGCTGTTTTGGAAAATGTAAGGGGCTGTCCCACATTGCTTTGGCCCAGTCTACCCAATGCAAAGAGGAAATATGCCATCAGTTAGGAGAGTGGTGTCAAGCTGGCCATGCCCACCCAGTTGGCCATACCCACCCAGTTGGCCATGCCTGCCTGGCCTCCGAGGTCAACCACAACCTGTTTGACACCCCTGATATAGGGTCTCCTGTTTGAGCATTGGACTAGAAGACCTTCAAGGTCCCTTTCAGCTCTGTTGTTCTGTATTCTACTGCTGGGCATCTTCATGTTAGGCCTTTGAGGGAGGCCAGACAAAGAAAGCAAAGAGATGAATAGTACTACATATTCAATTTAAATATATTAAGTTTATTAAAGGGTTACAGTAGCATAATTTTGCAAGTGGTGGAATTGATGTCATAAGTCCAGTGTGGTCACATGAAGTTTCACTTAACAACCATGTTTTTTTTGTGACAGAGCTGCCAGTCTGTGCAATAAGAACTAAGTAAGAACTTGTACCACTCAATGTGCACCCAATCTTGGAACTGTCATACATTGAACAATACGATATTTTGAGGTGATCTTATCAATACTTACCAAGATAGGGATTGGGTGTAAACTTGCTAAAAAAAAAACTGATGGAGTCTCACATTAACATGGAAAACAGATATGGTATTGTTCATGGTATCTCTTTGCCTCTCAAGCTGTGAAGATGCAAGACCAAAATAAAGGATTATATAGTGAGAGTTTTAAAAAACAGTAGTAGGCTTTCCTCAGAGTTCAGTGATAATTAACTGTTCTGAGTACATTTGTTACCTAGCAACAAAGGGGGAGGGAGGCAAGTTTGCTATTTGGCCTATATATAAAGAGGTTAACAGTATTTTTCTTCTGCTAAAATAGGATTATTGTATTGTATATTTAGATTGCAAAAATGCAGATGAGTACTAGACAGCAGCAGATTTTCTATATATTATTTCCAAGTGGTTGTCTAAATGTTCGTAATCCAGATATTGTAGCCTTTGCCAAGATAATGATTTGAGAACAATTTCAGTTGATATTCCATCAACTTGGTGTTGATTTGAGCAGCCACAATAGATCAGTGCTCCCCAAATTTCTTTCTTCATTACCCAAAACTACTTATCATAAAATCCTTTTTACCCAATACATTTAAAGCACTTTAAGTCAATGTAAATATGATGTGACTAAGTAACGGGTTTATGTGTGTAAAGAAAAAACACTTTTACCCAATTTTGAGAAGTATTGGCATAGGTAGATTTTTTCCCCCTGGTTTTTCAAGTCTTCCTACAGTAACTCACCATCACTGTAACTAAGTCCACCAACCTAGTTGCTGGTCTTCATCTTTCCTTTCCTTCTACTTTTCCCAGCACAGGACAATTTAAGCCTGGTCACTTCTACCTTGAAAGAGAGGTTGATTTCCTTGATGATCCATTTGTTTGTTTTCTTGGCAGTCCATCATACTCTCCGTTTTCTCCAACACCAAAGTTCAAAAGTATCAATACTCTTTCTACCCAATTTCTAAATAAACTGATGGGCTTCCAGTCTATTTCTACATCTGTAAAATTTGAGGAACTCTTGCTAGACCCAATGAGTTTAATTCAGCCATTTCGGTTAATAGCAGTACTGGATTGAGCTACACTCTGTTTAACATATTAAGATTGTAGAGTATCTCTAGACTGTATGGTAATTGTAAACTAAAATGTTTTCACACAGTTTTTACGGTGTGCCAGCAACAAATATGGTGTCAGTCTCAGATTATAAATCCTATAATCATCAGCTAATATGGCTGTTACCATTTTGAATAACAACATCATAAAATATATCACATTAATAGCACGAATCCATGGATATTTGTTCCAAAAAGTCCCAATATATACAGTCTCTCTTAATCCTTCATAATAATTACTATCATAAAGCAACAATATTCTTTTGGTTATGGAAAGCTATTTAATTACTGAATAAATTATTTTCCATGCATCTTCCTTCTATTCCTTATTGCTGGTTCTGTCACTGAGAATTTAGGACAGGAGGTTTTTAATGTCAATCAGGCATTGCATGAAAAGATAGAGATTCGGTAGAGAGAAGTGAGGAAAGGTCCCTACCCTAACCACAGATGCCACTTTTTCCTAATACTGTCTAGCTCATTTTTCTTAATGATGGAGTCACAATTTACCTAATTTTGTTGCTTCCTTAAGTACAACTAGCAATCTTTTCCTGGGAAGAAAAATTCTAATTCTCTCACCAATCCCCTTTTCTCTTTAATTTACATTCATGCTGCCATATGCCTGGCAAATCCTCCTTACAGAAACCAGTAGGCTTAATTTTGGTGACCTTAATTCAGTTCAAACCAAGCCCATTCCAAAGTGGGCCAATTCCTGTTTAAAAATATTAGATAAATTCATATAAAATATAATGTCTTATTTTTTTTAGAATATCATCTTGTTATGGAAAAGAAAGTCCAAAACATTCAAGAATTTACTGTACACCACAGCCACTGAGTCATAATGTATCAAAAGTCAAATGCTTGCTTTTGATGTGACTGAATATTGAGATTACCACTCCATTTTTGTTTATCCAGAAGCCTGTAACTATGAAAAAACTATTTCAATGACACTTCAAAATTATTATATAAACTTACTCTGAGCAACAGTTCAGTGTTAAGAATCTTGTGTTTATATTTGTGTAAGTACATGTGTTTTTGCACATGTGCATCTATGTATTCGCATTAACAAAGCATAACAATACAGTCAATCAAACATTCCTGCAGTTTAATTGCCCGATGATTCAATAACAGGATAAAATTATCAGAATTGCTATTTATACAATTGCAACAATATTGATTCCAGCAGAATATGGCACAGTTTGATATTTAACATTTAGCTTTGCTTTGGCCAATATATTTATAGCCAACCTAGATGTCCGCAAAAATAAAACCAATACTCTGATTCTCATGTAAATCCAGGTCAGATTCTTATACAGCTTTAATTACACCAGTCAGCTCTCACCCTCTTTCCTTTCCCTCGTTTTTATTTCATTTTAATGTTTTCTTTTTCTTACATCAAATTGAAATCTATTTCTTTTGGCAATTAGGCTGTTACAATATCTAACTTGGGAAATGGGGGAGATATCCCTTCATGCTGTAGCTCCAAGTTGTGCCGTCCTTTAGGAAAAGGCAGCAAAGATGGGCCTCCAGTTACACACAAACACACACCCATACACATACACACACATTATACACAAATATAGACACCAACACAAGTTGAAAATGTTAAGGTTCTTCTCCCCCCACCCCCACCCCCAAAGGAAGTAGAAAGGTAATAGTTTGGCTTTTCCATGGCTTGTATATCCAAGGCTGGATAGATAAGACCACACCTAGAGTACTGCATCCAGTTTTGTTCACCACATTA
>AZIM01000949.1:88890-107302 GCA_000516915.1 Ophiophagus hannah
TGGATGACTGAGAATCTCCATAGACGTTGAGAAGTCGTTAGTTCTGCAGGCTTAGAATCTGACTGAGAAAACTGGGGGAAAATATGAAAATGAGTACCAATTACGCATACGAATACAAACTACAGCTCATCATCCTTACTGGCAGAACGTAGAATGAATTATTTCCTTTTTTTACTTAACGACCCTTATTAGAATTTGCTGCAAGGTGTCAAAAAGATGAAGAGGAATAACTTTTTATTAGTGCTAATTAACTTGGGAAGGGGAAGAGGGAACCTCAGTTTCCATTGCAATTTTTCTTTTCTTTTCTGACACTGTCAACTATGAGAGGAACTGTTCTTTTCCAATCTAGTATGGAGGATAGTTAAGGCCAAAATAGCCAAGATATCGAAATTCTGATTTGAAGTTTCAACTCTTTCGCTGTCCTTCACTGCCAGAACATTTTAAACCAAAGATTGTGAAAGAGGGATTTATTATTGCTTTTCCCAGTGTTACGATTTTAATAAAAGGGAAGGGGAGCAGGGGGCCTCTCAATTGGCCTTCCAAAGGCTGAAATTTAACTGAATATTTCAAAATCCAACAAAACAAAAATCTCCAGAAAATGTTAACCCATTGACATTTCTTCTTTTAATAAACAGCATGCTTTTTATTTTGTACAATTGCTATGAAGATTTACAAGGTGACTGTACAAGAATAGCAAACAAAATGAACTGGAGATTAAATTGATAGCCTCTCTGAATGGGATGGACGGTTATTGTGTGAGAATATGGGATACAAACAGCATAACTTGTTCTCCTTTTTAAATTCTCATGTTTTTCTCGGATGACAGCCTTCAGGACAAAGAGGGGACCTAGTATATTCTACTTTGATCAAAAGACTAATCTGAATTTGAGAGTCTAAATGTTATCGGGGGCATAGTGACACTCAGCTTCAAACACTTTTTGAACAGGTTTATACCTTTGAAAAGTGTTTGAAAAGTTATAGCTTGTACAAATGATGATGGAAAACCTGAAATTTCCCTCTTGGGTACATAATATAGATTTCCCAGCCAGCAATCTATTTCCAAGCCTGATTTTAAATGCTAATTCTTATTTATAAACTGTGAGCACCTTTTATAATTTTCTATTTTGCCTTACCATTATGAGTATATTTATTTTTTGGGGTTTTTTTGGCTGTTGTTTTTAATCTATACTTTGTTTATCATTGTGCATACCCAGTGAGAATGAATAGCTATGCCCAATAAATCGGCATGCAATTCCATACGTAAAACACAGGTATAAATTTATGATAAGTTATGAAAATTCACACGGAAACTCTCTCTTTGATGATTTTGCAAGGGTTGTAAGCAGTGATGGGATTCAGCCAGTTCTCACCAGTTTGGGAGAACCGGTTGTTAACTTTCTGAGCAGTTTGGTGAACTGTTGGAAGAAATCATTAGGGCAGAGAACCGGTTGTTAAATGATTTGAATCCCCACTGGTTGTAAGGCTAAACAAGTTTGTTAAATAAAAGGCAGGATATAAATTTCATAAATAAGCATTTGATATAAGAGAAAGTAGAATGCATTGAATGTTTATACCAAGCATTCTTCTTTCATAGTTATTTTACATTATTTTGATGCCATGGCCTTTCAGCCACTGACCCTGAATGGGTATCAGGCAGAAAATCCAGTAGGATGCACTGATGACATTTTTTATGGTTCAGGATTTTTTTTAGGAGAAGAAGAGAGATTAGTGACAGAGAAAGAATGTTCTTTAGTAGGTCTACCAGTTTAGCCTTACTTCCAAAAATAAATCTGCAGTTGCAATTTACATCTAGAGAGTATTGGAATCAAGACTATTTAAACACAGTTTTTCGCATTTTCTCAGTAAGACACACATGCCACAAGCACATTTAGAAGTAATTCTAAATCTCAGAACATTTTTAAAGTCCTGCACTGCCATTCATTTCTCTGCCTGCATAAGTATAACAGTATAACATTTCTTGCTCTCTCTCTCTCTCCCCCCCCCCTCTCTCTCTCTCTCACACACACATACACACACAGATATGTATGTCGCTTTTCAAATACAGTTCATGAATAAGACAAACATATATTTTTAGCATTTCCCATGCCTCTGACCTGCATTATATAATGCAGCACAAAAAAACCTCAAGGGATAGGTGTGCAAGAGCTGTAGTGGCGCAGTGGTTAGAATGCATTATTGCAGGCTAACTCTGCCCACAGCCAGGAGTTCGACCTTGACTGGCTCGAGGTTGACTCAGTCTTCCAGCCTTCAGATTGTTGGGGACAATATGCTGACTCTTAAGCTGTTTTTAGAGAGTGCTGTTAAAGCACTATGTGAAGCGCAGCATATAAGTCTAAGTTCTATTGCTATTGCAAGTATTGGTGAATAGTTACAGCACAAGAACAAAGACATTAAAAATCCTTCAACCCTTCTTATTTGACTCAACATTTGACTTAATGTCAGCATAACAGCAATTCTGGACTTGGGTCCCTTTTCCTAACTATCCCAGCACACTACTATGAAAATCTGAAGAAAATCTTCTCAAAAGGAAATGTAGACTTGACTCTTCAAGTGCAAGGTAGCAATAGACTCCTGTTTCTAAAGTGGAATGCATTGCTTTGACAAGGTATCTTCTCATCCAGAAATACACTATGCCTAACACAAGGATAGGTCAAAATTGGTTGTAATTGCAAACCCACAGTCACAATATTGAGTGATCAAGGGAATACTTATCTTATCTCACCACTGGGATTGTACTGTACCTTCTCCTAATCCTCTTTCTCTCCTTTCCCCAATTCTAACCTAATGAAACTTTTACCAATGTCAATTTTTGAGCCTATCACCTCAATGTTTGATACTGAATGTGATTGCCGTATCTCTTGTATCCTCAAAGCGACTTCAGAGAGATGCTGAGAGATGAAAATCTGCAACAGCACTCTCTCTTAGCATATTGCACTGCAACTAAGAGACCGTTTCATTGACCTTCATGAGTGCCATCCATATCAATCATCTTTCCTTTTACTGTTCTTATGATAAACCAAGTAGATTTGCCATTTGAGGTATAAGACTGGATGCCTTTGTATTTGGGATGCTAAGGAGATTTTTTTTTGTTTTGTTTTATGTTTTCAATTTTCAAGGGAGTCGTGAAAAAGTTCAGAAAAATCTTTCCTCGGGATTAAGTAATGGGAGATCACTATCACAAATATTAATCACAGCCTTTATTCATGGGCTAAAAAGAACGTTATGGAGAATTGTTTTACCCTTATCTCTGCAATAAAAGAAAGCTATAGTATATTTCATAACCAGAATTTATCTGCATTGTGGAATTGATAAAGGATCTTGTCACATCCAGGGCCTGGGCTGAAATCTCCTTTAGTTAAATGCTGACATAGAACTTCAAAGTCATTTATAGGAAACAATGTTTTGCTTTTATTATTAAAGGTCAAGTGTTAATGCAAGACATTGCAACTTTATCCAAACCAGATGAAGGTGCTCCACTGAAGGTGGCCAGCAAGTCTAGGAATATATTCTTATAAGGATAAACATCTCAGCTTTAGACTGCCCCAACATTGAGCAGACTATGTTTCACAGTACATTGGGTTCAACAGGCACCCTTAGTAATGGAAGCAGAACAGGAAAAGTAATTGTGGGTGATTCTATGTCCCACTTACTATCCTTCTTTCCCCAGAAATACACTCACAAAGCACATCCAGCACTTTTTTTTAATCAATGGGCAAAGTTTTCTCACCTAGAACTCTGATAGAGTCTTAAAGAACTATCGCA
Source organism: Ophiophagus hannah (assembly GCA_000516915.1). Classification (NCBI taxonomy): domain Eukaryota; kingdom Metazoa; phylum Chordata; class Lepidosauria; order Squamata; family Elapidae; genus Ophiophagus; species Ophiophagus hannah. The sequence continues at coordinate 92,674 of AZIM01000949.1, forward strand.
TGTATGAAAAACAATTATCACTGTATTTTGAAAAAACAGTCTATGAGGAGTTCCCACTGAGACCACTCACATTTCTTGTTGTTTGAAGTTAATTACTAGCCTAATCTCTGACAAACAATAAAGCAATTTCACTTCAATAGAAGGCAATTTAATAGGCTAATTCATCTCACTCTGACTAAAGAAAAAGGAATCTGGTTATGATCTGCAAATCAGGCTATGAAAAGCTGGGCTTTCATTTGAAAACTGGGGGTGGGAGAAGACCACCATTTCTTAGAGGAAAGAGATTGCTTGTTTAAGGTGTTCTCTCCAAAGTAACATGGAAACCTAGTTATGCCTCTTGTTCCTAATAGCAAATTAACTTAATAGTAAATGAGAAACAACAAATGCCTAATTTTACTCTCAGACTTGACTTCCAAGGATATCTTTTGACGGGGAAGAATCATGGTTTACTGAATAAACTACAACTGGCTTGCTTTACACAACACTTGTTGCTATAATCATGGTTTCCAAAGTATAGAAGATGAGTTCACAAAATCCATTTAAGTTAAAAACCATGCAATGCAGCCTGGTGTGATGGGTGAGGCCAGTCAATATATGGAATAATATATATGGGAAGGCAATGTTGAAGATATAAATTATGTATCAGCAATTAAAAAAAGCAACAGGTTTCTTTAAGCAATAAACATAAACAATAAGGTTTATCATTTAGCAATGGAGTATGGGGTCCCCCCCTATACATCTTTTATTTAAAGGAGAACTCACATGCACATATTCACCGAGGTGTTGTGAATACACATATGGAGAAATATATTGCAATCAGGGAATATATCCATGGATGTTTGCATGGTTACAGCATTACAAGAGCTAGTTTAAATGTATTCAAGTGGTTTTATGATTTTAATTTTAATGTTCTCCATCCTGCTAAGGGTGGTTTGATAACTATCTCCCTAAAACTTATTACCAAATAAGTTTAAACTTATTTTAAAGCTTGGAAAAAGTTTACAGGTTGATAGTAGTCTCCCATACCATACCATGCTTTTCTCTATTACTAAGCTGATTATGTTGCACCAAACAATGGGAAAAATAGTTCAGTTTTCTTATTCTTAACAGTAAAAAAGATGGAACAGCATAAGCATGAAGGGAGAGAAAGAAAAGGTTGCATTTTCATTCAAGATATAATGGTGACGTCATTGTCATAATCAGCATCCAAATCTTCTTGCTCCTCATGAGACCATAAAACGTAATGAACAAACTCCTTAGCAATAAGGGCTCACTTTCAGTTCTGTGTTCTTATTGAGCTTATAGATCACTCCAGTAACTGACTCTGAGAGGTGTGTACCAGGGGTGGGATGCTACTGGTTCTGCCTGGTTCTAAAGAACCGGTAGCTCTGAAGAGCAGCAGACATCGAACCGGTTCTGTATTTGCTGCTGTTTGGCCCTTCCCCCCCGCTCGGGCTCTTACCTGTCCTTTATTTCCTGCTTTTTCAACCTCAGCTGCTTTTCAAATGCTGCGCACCTGCGCGCAGCGCTTTTCAGCTGTCCGGATGGCACAGCTTCAGGTTTTTTATATGTGCGCACAGCGCACATCAGGCAAAACATAGACACCAAACCGGTAGTAACACCGGTTGAATCCCACCCCTGTGTGTACAGTGTCCTAAATGCACAATTTGAGGTAAAAGAAATAAAACAGACAGCACAGATATCATACTATCAACTACAAACAAGTAAAATAAAAACATCATACCCTTGCAGTTATAGTTGTAATCCGACTTTCCAGTTTACCAGAATATGCTGCCAGCTTAAACAACTATAGTCCTTGACTTACAACCACAATTGAACCTGAAATTTCTGTTGTTAAGTGAGTTTTGCCCCATTTTACGACCTTTCTTGTCATTAAGTAAATCACTGCAGTTGATAAGTTACTAGCACAGTTGTTAAGTGAATCTGGCTTTTCTACTGATTCTGCTCGTCAAAATGTTGCAAAAGAGATCAGATGACCCTAGGACACAGTAACCGTCATAAGAATGAACCAGTTGCCAAGCATCTGAATTTTGATCACATAAGCATGGAGACGCTACAAAGGTCATAAGTGTGAAAAATGGTCATAAGTGACTTCTTTCAGTGCCTCGTGTCTTTGATTGGTCACAGAATGAACTGTTGTAAGTTGAGGACTACCTGTCCTTCACTTTTTGTCTTCATAGCAGATGACTTGAGTTCTCTCAGTTAGCATGGATCAATTCTTCCAAATACTATCTTTCCTGAAAACTCCTAACATGTCTTGACAACTGTTTTCTCCTTCCAGTTAGAAAAACGAATGGAAGATCAACTGTTCTGGGCTTTGATACTATTCAATAGAAAAGTCTCAGTTAAAGACCTGGAAACAGCAGAAACAAAATCACCATATAGTGGTCGGGTTTTTGAATATTTTTTCCTAAAAGTTAAAGATGAGGGTAGTTGCGCTTATATATTTGATTTCAAGAAAGTGGTTCTCCTAAATCGAGAGTAACGATAACTTGAATTCTGTACTAAGCAATGCTAAAGAGAAGTTACAAGGATACCTGCAAAACTGTTCCTGGGGATGGAGGAGCATGGAAAATAGCTGAACAAACCAGGGTTGCTCCACACACACACACACAGACACACAGACACACAGACACACACACACCCCTTAGTGAAGATTTGAAAAGAAACAAACAGAAGACACCCAGGAGACAAAAAAGAAGGTAGCTACTAAGAAAGCGTATGCACAGGCAGCCCATATTGCCGAGACTGTGTCAGGCAGGTTAAAAACTGGAATAAGCTGAGCTTAATGAAAGAAGCAAAGAACAACATTCATTTTTTCACTTTTTCACCCCTAGCAAGAGCCTAGATTGTGCTACACTGAACTGCTTTGTAATTAAAAACAAATCCAGACAACCCCAATTCTCTTGTGTTTATGTTTTGAGTAATTGGTATTAATTTCTCACAAGGAACATTATAATTAGTACCGCAATTCACACAGATTGACTATTAACCTGTTGTTTTTTTAAACCATACTTTCAGATTTGAATAAGGGTTATTTTAAAACATGAATCNTTCCTCCCACCTCTGATCAATTCTCTTGGACCCAAGCTGAGATACTTTTTATAGCCAGAATGAAAAAAAAAAGAAGAGAGGAAATACTCATCAGATTGTATGTCTAGAGTCCACAAGTCAGGAGATAATAAATGAACTGCATAAAAAAAATAACCTGTCAAGCTGTGACATGGACAGCCTAAAAGGAAAGAAAACTGTTATCAGATACTTTTTAAAAGTACATCGTTTTTAAGTATATTAAGTACATATTACCCCAAATGATTCAGCCTGTGTTTTTTGAACATGTAAAGATGGTTTCCTAAAAGTTGCACTCTCACAAGTGATCAGAGGGGTGTGGACAAGAAATGGATCTTTTCTGTGGCAGCCTCCATGGAAGAGTAGCTAATATTTGGAAGGAGAGGGGTAAAAGTCAAAAAGTCTTAGGATAGAACAGTAGGCAGGAATAAATAGAATAAAATCTAAAAGGGAGAAATGTGAAGTTACACATGAAAAACAAAAGAAATATATATGGAATGGGGGTAAATCTGGCTCAAGGGCAGCACACATGAAAGCTCAACATGCCCCATCAGTGTAATGCAACTGCAAAGAAGGCCAATAACACCTTGAGGAATAACAAAAGGAGCGTAGAGTCCAGATCACAGGAATTAATTGTCCCACTCTACTTGACCTTAGTTAGTTCTCACTTCAGGTATAGCATTCAATTCTGTATATTCCCGTTTTATACAGATGGATAAACTAGAACAAGTCTAGAGAAGGGCTACTAAGATGGCAAAAAGATGGAAATCCTGCAAGGAACAGTTAAAAGATCTAGGTATGTTTAGCTTGTAGAAAAAAAGGCTGACAGGGGACATGAAAGCTACATTCAAATACCATAGAACCTCGAGTCGCGACCATAATCTGTTCCAGGATTACGGTCGAAACCCGATTTGGTTGTGACCGGAAGCACAACCGACTGCGCATGTGCGGAAGGGGAAATCGCTGCAGCCGGGTTTGTTCACCACCCGATTTTTGAATCATGATCCGATTAAAAAATCAGGTGGATTTTTGGTCAGAACCCAATTTGGTTGCAAACAGGAGCATTTGCGACCTGAGGTTCCACTGTATATGAAGGGCAGTCACATTGTAGAGGGTTTGGACTTATTCTCACTTGCTCCAAAGGGTAAGACTAGAACTGTTGAGAAGAAACTTCAAAAATACAGATACAGAGTAGATATTAGGAAGAACTATATTACTATTATCCTTCTCATCTTTCCTATTACCTACTCCTATTGATATCTTGTGACTATCAGTTTGTTGGTTGTATCTTACAATTTATAATTGCATCTTATGATTTGTGGTTTATCACCTTATTGCTTGTATGTACACTGAGAACTTATGCAACAGAGGCAAATTCCTTGTGTGTCCAATCACATTTGACCAATAAAGAATATTCCGTTCTGTTCTGTTCCGTTCTGTTCCATTCTTGATTATAATAACTATCAATCAGTAGAATAGGTTACTGTATGGAGTTGTTTCTTCCCCTTCACTAGAAACTTTCAAACATAGCTGGATAGTCATCTATCAAGCATGGGAATCCTGGAGCATGCATAGGATTGAACTTGATTTCTTAGAACCATTCCAGTAGATTCTGTGACCTTTAGTTATACTGACACTATGACTTTCAGCTACATTGTCAGTTTTATCACTAGTTAGCTGGCATTCACAATACTGTACCCAGCCTGCCAGTCTAAATGCCAAACAACATCTGAGTTTGAATGCATATCTTGTGTCAGATATAGGGAGGGTTTTTTTTTAGGAAAACAGTGTTTTTTCCTCAGCTAATAGGGGAATCAATCCTCTTTGGCCTATTTCTAATAAACAAAATGAAAAGTAATGTTAAAAATAATCCCTATAGTAAACATTTCAACCTGAAACTGGGGATCACAAAAATAGGTGAGAGAAAGAGTATCCTGTTTATTGATAAATGGCAGGTTGAAATGAAATGAAATGAAATTAGTGTATACAACTGATGTTATTGGTTGTATTCATACAACATGCTAAGCCTAAAAATCACACTACAAACTATAAACTTCACATGATATTTTACAACAGAGAGAAATGGACCTTACAATGGTGTAAGGAATACTTGAACAAAGTTCCTTTGTCCTCTCATTTGTAATATGGTAGGGATTTTTCTAGAAAACTGATAACTCCAGAAAGTAAAGAGCAGAAGACAGAATTACAAAGTTAAAACGTTGTAAAAAGCTAGTATTTTTTAAACTAGCAAAAAAGGAAATGTAAAAGGGAATGAACTATGTTCCAAGTATGTCTGAGGTAGCGCCTGCAGTTACATCCAATGCTGGTTATATCCAACTAGGATTTAGAAGTGTTATGAGTTTTCTTAGCTGTAGCTACAATTTTGCTGTTTCCATATATTGAAGGGTTATATAGGATCTCATTTGACTTCTCTAAGATTTGTGTCTTAAGCAGCAACAGAGTTAGTAAAATAATTCTGGTCGTCATCCCAAAGGTGCTTTTTTCCAAAAGGCTACAACTCCATCTGGTTTCGCTTCTCATCCAATAAGCTTCTTCAGTTCTGAAGAAGCAGTGAACGAACTGAAGAAGCTTCTTGGATGAGAAACGAAATGTTTTCAAAGGAAAAAAGACATGAAAGCCCAATTGCCTTTTGGAAAAAAGCATCTTTGCAACAACCATGGCCTGAATGATTGAGGACCTCCATAGAGAATTCTGGTCATCCTTCACCCTCTAAAAAACACAACAGCCCAATTTCTTCCATGTCTAGGAGGAGAAAAGAAGGCTGCACATGCTTTCCAGAAAGTTGAAAGAATGCTGAAAGTACCATATTCTTTTTGTGTTTGATCTGCCATCCTTGAATTGGTACATTAGATCTTCTGAGTCAGTCATGAATAGCACAATGATATTGCAATTTCATTCTTCTGATTAATGTTTCTAAGAAAAAAACAGGCTGGGGAAAGTATTAGAAGCGAAAAACAGAGCAGGCTGGAATTAAAGGTGAATAATGAATCTGAAATGATTGAGATCAAGGGTGTAGGAAGATTTGTTTTTGCGGTGGAGGTGGGGACAAGAGTGCTTAATCCAGCAAAATTTTGGAATAAATTGAGCATGATCACTCTTTATTTCTCATATACATGTATTCAGTTCTCAATTTCTTCTGGTATCCCAGCCCACATAAAGAGATAGCCAATGTAAGAGATTTGGAAGCTAATTTACAGAATTAAAGCAAGAAACATAGCTTTTCCTCCTTCAGCACCACAATTCAATTATTTAGGGTCTCTAGCTCCAAGCAAGCATCAATGCAGAATATCTTATTCGCAATTGAATTGGGGGTAAAAGTTTAGTTATGGAATTAGATCCATGCTAATTTTGGCCTGATTTGTTAACATATTGTTCTAAGAATAGAGGATCTGTAATTGAGAGAAGGGCACAGGGTGGGGTGGGAGGAGAAGGGAAAAAGAAAGAGACAGAGGAAAAAATAATAATAATCTGGCTAGGATTTAACACCTTCCTTTTTTTCTTTCAATGAGAATATTCACATTTGAGATTTAGGAAGAGATACAATGAAATTAGTATCATAAAGTACTCTTATTCAATGATAATCTCTATACCTTGTCTTTCACATTATATTTATATATGTCAGGATCAGAATCAGAGGTCCAGGCAATTCAAATGAATATAAAGGTTTATTGCAAGCTTATGCTCTCTACAAGAGACTGAACTACTAATGGTCAAAGCAAATTGGTGGTAGATAAGAGTCAGTGGAATTCAAGATGGACTGAACTTAGCTATTTTGTGGACGGTTTATGTGTTTGACCCCTCCCTCAAGCTCAGCCTCGTCATCTCCAACAGTATACCATTTTCCATCAACAAAAATTATGCTTAAGCGATTAACAATAAAAAGCAAGCTGTCATTCATTTTATTTTATACATGCTGCTTCTTCTGAAAAACAACAATTATAGCGTATATTAACAATAGTCATATATTTGAAAATATTATCTTTAAAAGATTATCTTTTGTTTTAAAAAAAAACATTCACTAATCTCTTATGAAAATGAGAATGAGATCCAACTGCAACTCCAAAGGAATAAATTTTAAAAACTTGGGAGTAATAAGGAGAAAGCTACTACTCTGAGTTAAAAAACAATAGTTCTTTATTAATGTCACTATTATTAAAAAGGTGTGTTCCTGCAGACCTTTTTCTCTGATAGCTCCCCATGAGGCAAATAGATTCATCATATGGAATTTGTATTGTAAAAATCAAATCATGCTAAGTAGGAAAAAAATGACTTTTCCAGAGCTATGTCCTTGATATTTGCATAAAATAAAATGTTTTCACAAAATGTATATGTTCTTTGGATGGTATGCTTGCATGAAATTCTTCCCAATAACCAATCAACAATAATCCATTTATTGAACAATATCATCCAGAAAAGGACCTCTATTTGCCTACTTTCCTCCCATCAGAATTTTTTAAAGTCTGGATAATTTGGAATTATTCCTTATGGAAACAAAAACACTTCCTTCAGCTTTTTCTGTAGTTTCACTTTGGCACTCCTCTATGAATTGATTATATTTTAAACTTGGCAAACAAACCACAATTACATTAAAGCTGCTGTGCTCCATCTTGGACATTAGAAAATGACATTGCTTTTTCCTTCATACCTTTCTCACTTGTCTCTGAAGTTGCTTTTTATATTTCTGGAAAATTCCATCAGAAAACCTGAAGAAAGGATATGTTAGTCTGAAAGCGATCAGTGGGATAGAAACATTGCCCAATCATCTCAGAAGTTTAATATCAGAACAGTTCAGAAAAGGACTTGGATTATCCTGCCTGATTGCAAAATATACTTTCTAAAAGTGTGATTAAGCATTCTGGCTTATTTCATTAATCTGAATAAAAACATTGTTTCTGCATTCGCTGATATATCTATCAGGGGTGTCTGCACAATATTGTCAAGATGATGATGATGATCAAATTTATTTGCTGCTCATCTCACAGTTCAAGGTAGTGCTGTCAAGAGATCGAAGCTCCACCTGTTTTTATGTCTACAATTCCTCATGTGAAAGCTCAAAGCTGTAGCTTCACTCAGTTAAAAGAAAAGAAATTCTTATAATGAGATGTATCTAGTGTTGCATTATGCTTGCAATATCACAAACCATGTTGCTATAGGAGCACAACGCACAAATTATCTTGACATTGATCCAGATGCCAGGAGATGATATGATTCATGCAAGGATGGGGGAAAAAAAAACTTAGTGCCAAGAAAGGTTATTACAATCTTTATTCTTCATGCTTTTAACTCTAATTTATAGGCTTAATGGATAATAGCTAAATGGCTGGCTTCTCTGAATGCTTTATAAAGGATCAGAAGTTGTCGAAGTATCTGCATATGTCACTCTACTACATATTTGCTCCATTTTGTTGTCACTGCTTGCAGTCATTTCCCATTCAAAACAAAACAAAACAAAAACAACCAGCGGCTATATAGATTAACACTTGAAATTCAGGAGTTAGAAAAGACCATAGATCTGACCTGTCAACAAGCTTTCAGAAGAGCTTATTACTGGGGTTGTTTTTGTGCTCATAGAGCAAGATCTGCTTTCCAGTTCAGAGGCCACTTTCCAGAGTCTTCCAATACAAGTTACAAAACTGATGTTTAGTAAAAACATGCCAAAGCTTTGCCATTTCTCTAGAGTATTCCCCCATCTCACATTTCATTAATAGCCTATTTGTCATTGTCAGGGTATCTATTACAACATTCAGGCTCTGAAGGCTGTCTCGCTACCAGCAAGATATGACAGGACTGTAAGAATGGGAGGAGAGGTGACTGAAGATGGATACATACTGCACTGTGACAATCTGAGAGAGAGATGGGGGTAGATCAGTAAAAATTTCCATTAAATCAGGAAAAACATAACTTGTCTCTCACATCACCTCTGACGGCTTCTTGCACCAGCTGTTTTATAGACATCCTACCAGGGAACAAATTGCTTTCCTAGCAGGACATTTGGACATTCCTATATTAACAGATATGGATCCCAGCATGCCAAGTCAAGCAAGAAGGCAATTTAATATGAGCAACATTGTCATCTCAATTTAGGACAAACAGCAAGGATGCCCTACAGGGCATTGCAACAGCTTTTCGTAGAACACAACATAAGACATCCTTGTTTTCTTTAGGCTACACAAAGTTGGTTTTTCTAGTAAACAGCCAGACCAAGAGGAATGGGAAAAAAGCGAAATGCAAAGCTTAGAGGACTGCCAGGGAACATCACTTTCAGTCTATAGGGTTTGTGCTTCTGACAGACTACAGCAAAGTTTGGAGAGAAGGCAAAAAACAACAGCCAGAGAAACAAGCAATACACTAGATGGCAGCTCATTCCTATTCAGGATCACCAAGATAATTGTCAAGGTTACAAGAAAAGCTTTGGTAGGTGACTCTAATATAATGGCACACATGTGCATATAAACCTCTCAAGCTTAGTCTGTACATAGATCCTGCAGGTAGCCTTTTCTATTACTTTTGGTGATCATGCCAATCTACAACTGCCAAAAAGAGAGGCACTACAGTAACTAAAAGATGAATTGTGTGTTGGATCTGTGCTATGGCTTCCTTTTTCACTGACAACCTATTTCAACAGGTACATAACTGTGGGGTATGCCATGATAGTTTTAATTACGCAGAAAAGATGTCTCTCTTAAAATTCATGATAGGGCTATGCGTGGATGAAAATAATTTTTTTAGCCAAGAACAGTAACAAGAAGATGCCAATGTCGTCCTCTTAATCTTCGACTTCATTTTCAGATCTCTTAAGATTGTTTAAGACATTTGTTAATTTGCTGAAGTCATTTTTTGACTTAACACGAGGCATATTGTTATGTGTAGCCTTCTGATATCGAACAAATACCCTTCTGAAATCAGAAGATAAAATGATAAAGTACAGAGATATTATAAGATACAGAATGTTGGGGTTAAACTATATTTGTAATTCATGCATTTGTCTCAGTCAAGTAGAAAGGGAAGATTAGTCTATTATTTCATTAAAACAGTATCGAAGAGGAGGTAGGCTAAATTACTCCCTTTCTTTCCCTTCCCATTTTCAATTTCAGGTCTTTTTCTTAGGTATCTTAGCTACAACAATAATGCAGAACATTGTGGCTGATAGAAAGTGAGTTAAGGCAGAGTAATGAGGTGGTCCAACTCCCTAGACCCCAATCACCTTAGATGTTACACGGAAAGAATAAATGAGTTAATAACAGAAACAACTGCTCCATTATGTCTAATGTGACCCTTAGCTAGCTCATTTATGTAAAATCAGAAGAAATGCTGCACGATATACTTGCAAAACAAGATTAACTTGATAGTAATCTTGATTTAGAGTGTAGGATCTGCCTTCTTCTTAAGTCCACCTAAAATACCTTTTCTCTTTCGTATACAGCTTCAAAGCAAATTGACTCTAGTACAAAAACAAAATGTGTGAAATAAGTAGGGAAAATGTGTGAAATAAGTGGTGATAGACTTCTAATAGCATGTTGTTAAAGTACAATGCACCCTTTGTACAGAAATGATACTGTAATGGCCATAAGAGCTTCTATCTAGAACAAGAAGCATTACAATTGAAAATATATCATGTTGGTAGCGTTTCAATAGACAAATTTCTTTATATTCTGCAAAAGTTATTCATCAATTGTCTATCATCATTCAGACAGAGTCCATGGAAATGTTAACTTGGATTCAGAAAAAAAACTTCAAATGCAGAGAGCTCCCTTTTTGTGAGTCATATAGTTGCAGCAATTGAGATTAAAATAAGTTGAGTTAGGGAATGAGGCAGACAGAGGAAAGAGAGGGAAAATATCCCATGAAAGAATAATTTATCCTATTTCTGCGATCTGGAATTGTAGCCACTAATCATTGGCAGTGTTTCTGGTTCAGAATTGGCAGAGATACTAACTACTGTCCTTGACCATTTTGAGTATGGCAGTGTATGAAAACAGAACATATCTGTCAAGATGTGGCTCTTTTTCTTAAGATGGTCCAGAGTGTAGTTTTTTGTTGTTGTTTTCTGAGAAGCTGACTAACTGTCCACAGTTCACTAATTACAATACTAACAATTAAACTAACATTCAAAGCAGAGATCCTTCCAATTTTGTTTTTACTATGAAGGGGGATTATGACTGGGCCCACGTCAACTCGTGACCTTTGTCAAGTTTTGGATCTGGTTTGCCCAGATTACTTGTCTAATCAATACAGGTAATCCCCGAGTTATGATGGTTCACTTAGCGACCGTTCAAAGTTACAACCTAGTCCCCCCCAACCCAGTCCCAAAGTTACAAATGTCGCAGCACCATGGCTGTCATTCCCATTTTGTGCCGAGACTGCAAGCAGGCAAAGAAACCATAGCAGAGACTGGAGAGGAGACAAGGTAAGTGACCCGGTGCGGCAGGATGGGGGAGAGCAATTGTGGGGACCCCAGGGGAGGGAATATAAGGGGGCCAGGGAGGCCTTGGGTGGTCCAAAGCAGGTGGACTGTTCAAAGCTAGGCCCCCATGGCCTTCCCACCCTGAGATACCTCAGGTGGACTTAATAACTCATGCATTCGATTAGCAAATGCATGGACGAAAGCAGGGTATGATCGCAATTCATTTCTACAAATCCTTGGGTTACGAATGCAATTGGCAGGCTCCATTACATTCGTAACCCAAGAACTACCTGTATATCATACTGACGTTTTCATATGTAGAACTGGCATATGTGTTGCTTGCTACAGTGTTCTAACTGTTGAATAAAATAACTTTTCAACACTTATCTGAGCATTTCTCAAGTAAATTCCACATGCTTTTGTTTTAAGAGATGATATCGTGATGCCATTAGCTTAAAAATGATTACGATGGAGAACAACAAAAAAAAGGGAGGATATGAATGAGAGACAAATGAGCTGGGGAGTTCTGGGTTACTTACTCTCTTTGTATAAATGTTTATCCTTATCTCGAGACAGAGACATTTACAATTAATCATCCCAAGAGCGGTATGTCACGAAATATATGACATTACACCAGACACATTAGCAAGAAACAAAAGGAAGAGCTCCTTGAAGTCAAGTTCAATTCATGGGCTCACCCATGCAGTTTTTCTTGGCAGCAGTATATTCATGGTTTTCCATTGCCTTCTTCTGAGATGTTTTTGCAACATCCCTCCTACCATATACTCACAATATCATATTCAAGTATTTACCAGGCATGAACTGGCTTGGCTTTCAAGGTAAAACATGTGCTGCCGCTTCTTGAGACATTTTGATAGGATTTTTGTCATTAAATACTGGCACAGTCCACTTGCACAGAGAAATCCCCACGATCATTTTCCTACAGTGTGGAAATGCAGAACGTATTGAAATTACACAGATTGCGTTTCAATAATCAGGGAACATTTGTAAATGATATGAGGGCAATTTATTTCTGTCATGTGTCAACTCTTCATCTGGAACTCTCTCTATGGGTTAAATGTCCTTTAATGCAATTTTCAATAGCTGCTGTCACACTGGAAATGAAGATTGAGTTGCTCAGCTTGGTATTGACTGAAAACATGCAAGAGATCATCTATTAACAATTAAATCCAGATCTGGTTGGAACAAACATTAGATGTGTCTTCTGGAATGGAAAACAACACAAGAACATTCATATATTTGAAAGTATATAGAGCATTTTTGCAGAATCACCATTAACTGACTAAAGCTGAGGCAAAAATCATTCACCACACTCACTTTCACAGAATGGCCTTCTGAAATGTTGGGAATACTTAAGGAATTCAGGAGGAAGGATAATTCTTCCTTTGAAAAGTAGGCATTCTTTCTTTTTGCTGATTCTCAGCATCCAGTAAGCATTATTCGTAGAAAATGCCATGGCTAGTATAACTTACTATTGTTCTGCCTGAGAAAACTGGAGGGTCAAATTTCTATGAACTTATTGAATGCATGCATGCATAATGCATGTATGTATATATGGGCTCCGTTTTCGGCTGCAACAGCTTCCTGCAGCCCTCTGCCAGGGAAAATGGAGCTCAGGAGTGCTGCATGTGGCCCGCCCGGGCTCTGTTTTTACTGGCAGAGGGCTGCAAGAAGCCATCATGACAGAAAATGGAGCCTCTCCGAGTAACGTTGAGCTGGCCACACCCACCCAGCTCCGAGGTCAAACACAAGCCTGATACGGCTCTCAATGAAATCGAGTTTGAGACCCCTGGTCTAGAAGGAGACATGATAGCAGTCTGCTAATACTTGAGGGGGTGCCACAAGAAAGAGGGAAGTGGATTTATTTTCTACTATGCATGGGGCTAAGGCAAGAAGGTGGGACCTTTAAAAAATACCCAAACTCAAAATGTGGAGAATTTTCCTAACCATGAAAGCTACTAAGCAAGGGGAAAAAAATATCCCTCTTGAAATTGTGGGTGCTCTATTACTGGAAGTTTTCAAACAAAACTCAGACAGCCATTTATCTGGGATAGTTTGAAGATTCAGAAAACCTTCAAAGTCCTTTCCAAACCTGCGATTCTATGAAATATACACTAAAACAATTAAATATAAAGCATACTTTAATAGGAAGGACAAATATTTTGTATAATTCCTGGAATCTAAATTTCAGTTTCTGAGATAGCAATCATGTATCCAGTCTACATTTCATTTGGATTGATATTTGCAATGTAAAATTCTGACTTTGCTGTCATCTTGTCTAGGCAGAGTAGAAGCAAGCACTGGCAGCAATCCAGATTTGCACACAGAAGCCATCATCATACTTACCTATCCAAAGCTGGAGTGCTGCTTTACTGCACTCTGAGCTTTTATCTCCACTTTGCTTCAACAGGCTAATAGCTGGTTTCTCCAGCTAGAATAGTAGTAGCATTTTTCATGCACCCCTCCCCCACCATTGCAACCTTCTATCTGCTTATCACCTCCAATGTGTGAGAATCATGTCTGTCTGTATAAATAAATAGTAGTTTAGCTCAGTATATTGCTAATCAGATTCTTGTATCATTGATTAGGCTGAAATTAGTGGATTACTTCTAATTCACCATTAGTTACAGATTGATCTCTTTTAATCATCTGATTGTCTAAAACTGCAGAATGGCAATACGTTGAATTGAAACATATATTTTGATTTCATGATATGTCACAGATGCATTCACAGCCCCTAACTCTCCTGATTTATTGTGACTTGGCATGATGTCACTTCACTCCACTGATTTACAATGCAAATCCATACATTTCTCAGTAAGGGACATAGCGATGGCTTTAAACAGTGTATAGAGGAAGGCACGACATCCGAATCTGTAAACCTATTCCCATTAAAACGGCAGTTTGAAACAACCACGAATTGTTCTTCAGTGGCTCAAAGTAAAATGCTGTAAAAGTAAAATGTTGCAAGAAACAATGGATGGAAACCAATCAAGAGAGAAGCCACCTAGAATTAAGGAGAAACTTCCTAACCGTGAGAACAATTAACCAGTGGAACGGCTTTCCTTCAGAAGTTGTGGATGCTCCATCACT
>AZIM01000949.1:160970-173392 GCA_000516915.1 Ophiophagus hannah
CCGTTTGGCCCCTGATCTTCGCTCGTTCCACCAGGACCTAAAGACCTGGCTATTTCAGCAGGCCGGCCTGTACTGAAATTGAGTGTTTTGATTTTAATGGGGTTTTAACTGTTATTATTAGACTTGGTTGGGTTTAATGTATTTTTAAACTTATTTATTGTATTTGTATCGATTTTATTTTGTGAGCCACCCTGAGTCCTTCGGGANNNNGGGCGGCATACAAGTCTAATAAAACTAAACTAAACTAAACTACATTTGCCAAAAAAACCAGCAAAAGGCCAAGTTTTTGAATTTTTTTAAAGAGTCCTTCAAAATGCCAGTGCAGTGGGGACCTTTTCAACCTCAGAGGAACTTCACTGCAGATGTTTTAGTGCAGGGCTATAAAACTCCTGCCCCACAGGCAGGATGCGTCACATGCTGGCTACACCCACACCCGGTTTAGCGAAGGGGGAAAAAGTCCCTATATGTCACTTGATGCTGCCGTGACAACGTGAGTTTCACACCCCTGTTTTAGAGGAAGAAGTAGAATAGCAAAAACATTGGGGACAAATGACCATGTAATGCTAGAGTTCTTTATTTTAAAGAAAACCAGTGTTTGCTGCAGTGCAGTCAAATGCTTATGCTGGTCTTAAACAAAGATGGAGTGGTCTGGGCTTCAGGTTAGATCACTATGGTGAAGGTAGTACAGGAATTTTGTCTTTGCTGGACAACATTCCTATACAAAACAGCCAACCTTTAACATAATTAAAGAATCTACCCAGCCCTTTTCAATACCCATAGATCCCAATTAGTTTAGTTCAAGGTCTGAATGAGGTAAAAACTGGGGAAAGGTTCACCAATATGGCTTTTTTAAAATCCTAAGATACGTTGTAAGGATTCTTGGATACACTTGAAAATTGCCAGGTTTTGCTAATGGCAATCTCTTTTTAAAATATATCTGGGTTTTCTATTTATTTTATGAGGTTTGTAATAATAAAGCCTCATCTTGCTACATGCTAAGCATAATCGAACAGTGGAATAAAACCATGTGGAAAGATTCCAGAGTTATTAAAAATAATGAAATGTCTTTCTTCATATGGAATTTGGTTAAATAATTCTGTAATTTATTCAGCTGCTAAGTGCCTGTATTGACAAGTAACAGGACAGGGAGGTGGATGAACAAGAGATAAATCAGCCACAATTGCCTAAATAACAAAGCTTACACAGAATTAGAACTATTTTCTATAAAAAGCAGCTTTTATGAGACTATTGCAATTCTAGCAATAGTCCCTTTAGCAACATTTCCTATTGAAAACATCTGTTGAAAATGAGTGTCATTAATGTAATGGAGTAGGTTAGGCAGGTTCTTTCAAAATTAATCAAACAAATGAGCATAATGGACCTTCCTAACAAGGGCTGTTAAGAGCTCATGAGAATTGCCACATGGAAATAACAGAGACATTTGGACTTTGCTACTGAAAAAAAAAGAAAGAAAATAGATACCCTCAATTTAGAACTTCACAGCTGACATGGGCTGAGAAAAATGTAATACAAAATCCTGCTGTTGTAATTCTTATGTGACCCTTGCATAAAGAATCAAGGGGAAAAACAGTAGACGATGAGTCTCTTATGCCAGCATGTCAGTTGGAGACTCATGAGTCACACTAATTATAATCCTGATCTCTTGGGTATCAGAATAAACAAGAGCAAATTGTCATAAATGAATTTCGCATTCTTTCTCTCTCACACATATGCATGCATTCTGGTAAAATTTGAGCGACAGAATGCAAGTGTTCCTCCTAAGCCATCAGGCAACAATGATGGATTGAGTTCATAATTCAAGCCTATGGACCTGAGTTTTACAGCTCTGACTAGGTTGGCAATAGGATATCTCAGTCAATGATTACTTCCTTAAGTTATCATCAAATCTCCATTCTACCCAATAACTCCGAGACAGACATCTCTCAAAAGTTCCTTTTATTTGGATAGTAACTGGCACAAATCCCGAAAGTTCCGGGCTTCCTTACAATAAGTAAAAACTACAAATCCATCCCCTGCACCCATCATCACATCACATGGCCCAATCACCATCCGTCCCAAGTTAAGATTTCCTCTCACTTATGTGCAACATGACCTGACCTTAAATCAGAAAAAGAATGTTATTGTATCTAGCTAGAATTACTCCAAAAAATTCCCCCCTCCCACTTTCCCAGGCTCAATTGTGGCAGTGTGGAAGCATTGGATCTCATTATGGCTTCCAAAGCTGACATAAGTATCTCATTTAGGTTTTTTTAAAAAAAGATTTTTAACTGGCAATTCCTAGCATATTTGTGCTGACTACTGTGGTAGGGGTGGGGCAGTTCATATTACAGGCTGTATTGGACCCGCCCCCCAAAAATTGTCCTTGGACCCTAACTGTACAATCAAGCTTCAAAGTAGGAAACAAGGAATAGGTGGACTCACTGGTAGGAAACGATGGTAGGTTCATTATTCTTTTATTAACATTTAGTAATATTAAGTTATTAAATTTATATGCATCCATCTCACTACCAAGGGACTCTGGGCAGCTTACAACATCATAAAAACAAGTACTAAACATTAAAAAATTAAATATTAAAATAAACAGAAATTGCATTTTGGTTTTTAACTTACACTGAGAAGTATAAATCAGTCCTAACATTATCTCCAAGGTTCATACGTTCCAGAACTCCAAATAAAAAATTCCAATTTAAAATTGTCAAAGGTCTTTTCTACATTTAAGAATATCAATGCAGCTTGTTTTATCTATTTATTTTTAATATGTTGCACCAAATCTTCCAGAGTTCATTAAAGACATTGGGCAACAGTTTGTTGTTAAAGTCTAATCTTCTTCTGTTTTAGATAATAATTAGCTTACTTTCATCTAGCAAGCTTTTTCCATTCTGTAAAGTAATATTTATCACTTATAGGAAAAGTTGTGAATGCTCATCTTCAACACATTTATAGTAACAAGTAGGCAAGCCATCTGGACCAGGTACCTTTCCGATTTTAATCTTTTTGATATGTTTCTTATTGTTTTCTTACACATTTTGCTTTTTCTAAGATTTCATTTTTCTATTTGTATTAATTTTTATCTTGTTTAAAAGTGTCAATAAAATAAAATTTGTTATATGCACACATATTTTTTGTTGAAACTTTTATTGAATTTTATTTTATTGACACTTTTAAAGAAGATATTCCCTCTCTCTCTGTGTGTATAATATATATGTGTGTGTGTGTGTGCGTGTGCGTGCTAAGAGTGGTGCAAAGATACATGTACAGCATTACAAGATAAGATAGAAAGACCTGCACATGGATTAGGAGAACAAAAAAAAATCATCAGAAGAGTAAAAGAATTGCAATGGAAATGGGCTGGTCACATAGCAAGAACTGATGGCAGGTGGACCAAGGCAGTCATAGAATGGATCCCACTCAATAAAAAACATCCATGAAAGTCACCCAAAACAAGATGGATTGACAACATCAGCAAATATTGCAGGCCTAATTGCTAGACATTCAAACACAGAATAATAATTGAAAGCAGGAAACAAGGTACTCCATTCTGATTTTTTTTAAAATAAAAAAATTGAGATTTTCTACCATTAACAAGGCATATCCTTGAGTGTCTGTGTGGTGCTAACTTTTTCTCCATTTGTCCTCTTACATTTGTTTAGTATATATTCCCCCAAGAACATTACCTCCACTGCTTTCATTGGGAGATTACATAATTCAAGTCAATCACATTACCCTAAATAAATGTCAAAAGAGCTGAAGTGCATTTTTGTGATTAAACTGTCAAGGGCAAAACGTAGAAGAATGATTTTTATTTTATCCATTTTATTGAAAGAGAAAATGAATAAAAAAAAGCAACCGTGTTATGAATTATGATTATACAAGCCAATAATTTACCTACTTGGGAAAAAAAACACTTTGTTGTTCATTCTACCTGATAGTAGCTAAGAATTGCTGCTTAAAAAACATTTCCTGGATAATGAACCTGAATTCTTTCTTTTGCAGCTGAAATTTATTTATTTATAACTTATCTATACTGCTTCCGACTAAAAGAAAACTTGAAGCAGTTACTTTTACCTTGTTGCAATAAATCTTTAAGTTTAGTACCCCATGTTCCCTGCTAAAAAATGAGAAGAAGTATCCAATATATTCCATATCTATCAGATGAGGAAGGAGATTAAGAAAGTGAACTTCATAAATTGCAGAGAAATGCATGTTTTATCTGCTATTACACTATTACAAAATATAGCTGGATTGATTTTGATGCATTTTGCATACATTTATATGCTGTAGATCTTACTTCAGGATATGGGAGACAGATTGGTGAAATCTTTCTGAACATCTGCATAATAAATCAGAGATACTTAAAATAATTGGAGAGGTTTGATTTTTCAGTGTGATTAAATCATTAAAAGTTGAAGTCTTAGTTGTTGCATTTATTATCGATATTTTTGATCCAGTGGCACATGCTGTACCTGTATTAATAACCTGAGTTGATGTTAGTACACTCAGTGTATATCTTAGATGGTGAGATATGGTCAAAATAGGTTAGTGTCTAGATTATAGATCCTGGTTGCACAGAATTGTATGAATCTCCTTTGAATAAAGTGTACTTACTGACTAGTACTGTACTAACCATTAGCAAAGAATGCTGCACTTGCACAAGCATGGAAGGCTACATATGATTTACTTTGCAAAAATGTTTTATGTGAAAACCTCAATTGGTAAAATCATGTTAGACAGTATCAGGTAGCATCAACCATAGCATGTAGAAGTTGTAACTTACAAACACAGAAGAAATAGGATATGATCTTTAACAGAATGACAGAGTTGGAAGGGACCTTTGAGGTCTTCTAATCCAATCCCCTGTTCAAGCAGGAAACCCTACACCATTTCAGGCAAATGGTTGCCCAATCTCTTCTTAAAAACCACCAGTGAATTAGCATGAATTAATAAATGGGTGCTTGTGAAAATGAGAGAAAGGGAGAGGATATAAAAGATGCAAATAAAGAGTAACTGATAAGGTGACCAACCGTCCTCCTATAGGGAGGACAGTCCTCCTTTTGTAAGTTCTGTCCTCCCTTGAAAAGTGTCCTCCTACAAGTCCTCCTTTTTGCTATTTGAAGACTAATCTGTAAATCTCCGTATTTGATCGATGCTGAGCCGTTGCATTGCGTTTGATGTGACGTATTTGTATTTGACATGACAATTCGTCAAGGCTCGGTACAGTGTGATGAGACGCGATTATGAGATGCATGCGCTCCACACAGAATTGTTTTGAGAGAATGTGCCGCGCGCAAGAGTGTACCATGCGCAAGTGATTTTGGTTTTTTTCTTCAATTTATTTGTGTCCTCCTTCTCATTGTAAAAAAGTTGGTCACCTTATAACTGACCTTGTGGAGTGCACTTTGGAAGGCAATAAAGGGAAGTGAATATATCAATACTTATGAACGAAAGGGCTAAAATGTATGAAACAAAGTTTGAATTCATATCATCTAGGTTATCATGATACACTGGTAAAGGCACCAGGCTAGAAACCAGGAGTCTGTGAATTCAAGTTTCATCTTAATCATGAAGCCAGCTGGGTAATCTCGAGAAAGTCATTTTTCTTTTCATTTTTGAAATTTTGCCAAAAAAAACTTTAGGGACAAGCCCAGGCAGTCAAACAAAAACCAATACTGACTTGAAGTGCATGTCCTCCCCTACCCACTGTTATCATGGATATGTTTGAGAATAGGAGTACATTGCTTCATCTGTGAATGGGTTATTTGTTTAATATTTATGTGTAAAGATTGCATCACAACCTGCCAGTTGGAAGACTAAACTATTCTTCACTTCCACAAAAGGAAAGGTAGCAAGAGAGAACACAAATTTACCAGGGAATTATTTAGTTAAGCAGTTCTGGGGAACATTTCCAAATGAATATTTGGAAAATGTAGTATTGGATAGGGATTGTGCTGAACAGATTTTTGCTTTTCAGAACTTTATTGAGAAATATATGAGTGTGAAAAAAAAAGTATTGTATATTGGGTGATTGAGAAAAAACACATATATTTTGGAATGATTTGCACTAATATGGACTTAAATGTTGATTGCTGAACATGAAAAGAGTAGTTATATAATGGAAGTAGAGAATCCACAAAAACAAATAGAATATTTATAAATAGTCCAACCATGAGAAAGGATTAAGATGAAAATATCTGATGTTCCCTGGATTGTTTAATGTATTTATGGATAAATATGTAAGAAATGTTTGAGGTATTATTAGAGGGACGCTGGTGAAGAACATGAATGTATGTACATTTTTATGTGGAGAGGATGCCAAGTTGTTGGCTGAGAATCCAAATGATTTGCAACAAGCATTAGAATTGTGAATAATAATCAGTATGGATTTGAAAATTAATGTTTCAAAGATGTGATAGTTGTGTTTTCAGGGAAAATGACACAATGATTATAAGTAGAAAAAAAACTAGAGCAAAGATGAATTTGTGTACACTGATAGTAAGTTTATTAAAGTTGGGGAAAGGAATGCAGAAATTAATGAAAAATAAAGGACCAATAGAGAAAAAAGTTTAATTGGGCATCATGTGAATTAATCTCAAGTAGCTTGTGAGATTCTAGTTTCCTCAATTATGTTTTGTCAGTTGTAATTTTCTAAAAACATGATGTATCAGTTATTATTCTATAAATATGCTTATTCTGAAGAGATATTTCTGTCAATGGAAACAGAGCATGTTGAAATCAGCAGAATGTTTTTCCAACTGCGTAAAAGACTTACATAAATAGTTTTAAATTGTAATTCCCTCATAAACAAATCCAAAACTAAAGAGGTCTGAAATAAAAAACACCATGGAGATTATCTCAAACAAGTATGGCAACATTTTGCTCATTTTGTTCATTTAAATAATTTGCCTTCAGTACCACATGTCCTTCTTTTGTCACTTTTTCTCCATATTTGGGGCATTTTATTTTTAAAAGAGGCAATTTGAAGAATTATTTTATTTTTAAATTAGGAATTGGAGCAGAAAAAAACATTTTAAAATGCTTAAAATCAGTATAATTTATATGAACAAAACTTTTATTAATATTATGCTGTTTTGCAACAGCTTTAGTTGAGTAAACTAAGAATTACGTTCTGGGCAGCATAAAATATTATTAACAGCAACGGTCAGTTGAGATCCGAATACGTTTTAAAATATGCTTCAAAGATTTTATGGAGCATGTTAGTACAGATGCAGCTTGACAAGACTAACCACAGATGCATTCAAAGCAATGGTGAGGTCATTTGATGCCAAGGAGATGAGATAAATAGAATCAGTGTTTCATTCTGGACTGAGTGTGCAATAAAGTAGACAGTAAATCTCTTGAGGAGTCTCTTTTCCAACTAAACGTTCATGTGGGAAAATTCTGCTTCAAATTAACCACAATCTTCACCTCTTTTATAATGGCATAGCAGTGTAAGTGTAATTGAGAATATCCAAGAGCTTATGTTTAATTGCTTTGGAAAGCTAACCAGATAATAAAAACGCTGTTCGTGGTTGTTATCTGCATTTCAATACGATAATGATACTGCTTAATCAATAATTTATTTTCATGTATTTTCTCTTTATTGTGGAAATGAAATATCCACAGATATTTTAGAGTAGGTCGGTGCAAGATATACTGTTTCCATCATTGAGAGAAAAATACTCTTTAAACAAGAACTGGCTTTTGGAAAAAAATATGATGGATTCATTCACCATTCATTGCTGTAAACTTTTAAAATGTTTACTTTATACATTTCTGTGTGACTTTACCACATAAACACTACTGTGAGGAAGGAACATTTGATATATTAGAAACAACAGCCTTTTGTACAGTATCAGGCAGATAACACCTTAAAATATGGGCATAGTAGGCCACCTCTTCTGCCTATTGAAAAAATATATACAATGACCAGGAAGCAACAGTTAAAACAAATATGAAGCATTAAAGTGGCTTACATTTGGAAAAGAAGTGTTAAGGAGAGGAAATTAGGAGTTCAGGCAGTTCTAATGAATATAGGTTTATTGCACACTAATGCTCTCTACAAGAATCTGAACTACTAGCAGTCAAAGCAAACTGGCGGTAGATATGAGTAAACAGAACTAAAGGTGGGCTAGGCTTGGATCTCTTATGCCTGATGATGCATTTGATTCCTCTGACCTCTTCCTCAGGCTCAGGCTGATCATCTCTTACAGGAGTGTGGTTGTATATTATTCCCTTATTTAATTTACACACAGATTATATAATGGTAAATATCAAATTAGAAAAAAAGAATCTGGAATAAAATGTCTGGGAAACAGATCAAGAGTTTCAGAAATGGAGAAGACTTCAGGAATCTCTTATTTAAGAGACTGTAAAAAGAGAGAGTGCAAAAATCCACTGGCTGTTGAACACTTCCCTCCCTTCTGCTGAAATTATGTCAACTGAAAATACCAACCTAATGCAAAATAGACAGAAAAGAACTCAAAATATCAACAAACTTCAGATTCTACTGCTCAATAATTAATAGGAGATGGTGACTATAACCATAAACTAAAGAGACATCTATTTGGGGGAAAAATGATAACAGATATGGACAAAATATCTTTTACTATTTTTGTTTTGTTATTAGAGCCCTGGTGGTGCAGTGGTTAGAATGCAGTATTGAAGGTTATTATTATTATTTATTGGACTTGTATGCTGCCCTCTCTCCCGAAGGACTTACCTCTGTCCACAATCTGGAGTTTGATCCTGATGGGCTCTAGGTTGACTCAGCTTTCCATCCTTCCAAGGTTGGTAAAATGAGGATGCAGATTGTTGGGGTCTATATGCTGGCTCTGTAAATTGCTCAGAGAGTGCTATAAAGCATAATGGAGTAGTATATAAATCTAAGTTCTATAGCTATTGCTATTTTTATAGAATACTTCATATTTTCAGAACAGAAAAATCATGTTTGCAACAAAAGAATATATTAAGGTCCAAAGATCACACATTGCCAATATTGTCAACCATCAGACTGGCTGAACAGTTGTCCTTGTAATGCGTTACTGGAAAAAAAATACAGAGAATACCTTGGACCTTAAGAAGAACAATTCATTCAGTACAAGTAGTTCTCACTTATGTACGGTAATTAGGACTGTGAATGTCATTGCTAAGTGACACAGTTGTAAGGCACAACATCAGATAACTGTATTGCCGACTTATGATAGCAGTTGCTGTAATTGCAGTGGCTGTTGTTAGGTGAATCCTGCACAGAATCCTACACTCATGAGACTGCCATTTACTACTTCCTGTCAGATTTCCCATTGACTTTGCTTGTTAGAAGCTGGCACTGAAAATCACAAATGGTGCAACTGTGACCATGGGATGCTGCAATGTTGTAATTGTGAGCCAGTTGCCAAGCACATGAATCACTATCATATATGACTGTGGGGCAGTTGGGATAGCTGTAACTAAATGACCTCTCATATCCGTCTCTCATTCAGTGCATGGTAACAAATGGTTGCTGAATGAATGGATTTTAAATGAGGACTACCCGGATGAAATAAAATCACATTGCTCACTGGAAACACTAATAATGAAGCTAAATATCCCAGACATTTATTAGGAAGACAAGAGTCATTGGAGCAGATCCTGATGTCTGGAAAAAAGGAAGGCAAAAAAACCGAAAGAGGCCAAGACAAAACTAGATAGTCAGATATTGTCACTGTTGATACATGTAATATACATTAACAAGAACTCAAAATAAATCATTTTTTCCAAGTTGTATTACTATTTTTCCTTCAAAAAAAAGAGAGACTATTTTACAAATACAAAGACTACTTGAATACAATCTTATTGTTTATGATTGCTTTTGTCATCCTATCTACACAAAAGCATCTACAAAATTATTACTATTGTAGACTAAAAAATTATTAATAGCAAAGAGGGCAAAATCCTATTTAAAAAGATACATCACTGCTATCAAAAGATGAAATATCCTTCAAGTTGTGCTTGTTTTTTGATGGAAATATCCAGTGTGCTTATCCTGACAAATGTTTTGTCATTACCTCGTTTTGAGATTCCCCACCCACCTCCACTTTCTCAATCTAGTCTAAAATCTTTGGATTTTCTATTGTCTCACTAAATGCTAACTAGAGCTGAACCTGCTTGGTTTATGGATTAGCCAAATCCATAAAATTAGCCAAAATCAGCTATATGATAGCAGGTAGAGCAGCTATTTGTACAGTATGTAACAGCACAAGGTAAATAAGATAAGCTGGATGAGACCGGCAAATAACTGGATGACGGAACAGCCGAAATTCCAAACACAGGAGCTTAAATTGGATTTTTTTAAAAATAGAAAAACAGGAAATGGCAAACCACTTTCCTTTGTTGTGAAAAATACCTTACATGGGTGTGTCCATTAAATCATATTTAAATCCAAGTCAAAGTTGATTCGAAAGGGATCGTGACAAAAGAGCACCACTTTCACACTGCTTTTAGATCTCTTAAAGCCTATTATCTGCTTCCTGCCTTAATATTTTATGCTTCTCAATAAGCTGCTATATATAATATTGTGAACAATGTCACATTTTTACTGTAGTTTACAGACTAAGAAGAAAATTTGAAATCAGGCCACAAACTCATTCAGAATAAGAATATACCTATGACTGAAATTCTGGTTGATGTCTGTATAATATGGGTATGACAATCTAAATGTTTTATAAGTGGGCTATAGATAGCTGAAGGCAATAGTTAGCTTTATATTTTAGGGAGATAATTAAAAGTTCTGTATTTCACTGAAAACAAATTATTTGTCAGAATTAAAGGTTGTATATAATTTGGGACCCAGGATGATGGTAAAGTACTGTGATTAGGGAAAGAATACTAAAAGTGTTTATCCACAGATAAACTTAGATTCAGCTACAGGAATTCACATGTAAATTCCTGAAAAAAAATTATAGATCCTTCCTGAGAAGTAAGTCTCAATGAAGTATATTTCTACTAAGCGAGTTTAGGTTATAATGTCAAAAAATAAAGTATGGTCAGGTATAAAAAGAGCTATATAATCATTCTGCTACCTATAGCTATAGTACCGACACATATATTCCATCCTCAGTACATAGATGCTCATTCATAAAATATACTGGGCTGCTTATTTCATGCAGAGATGTTATCAAATGTCAACTAAATGAATCAGTCGATACTACCTTAGCAATGAATGTTGGAATTTTTAGTTATCAAGCCAAGTAGTCGATTGGAGGCTCCATTCCTCCTTTGTCATCTGTAAATAGTGAGCTGAATTGATGGTATTAAGAATGTAAATGAAGTTAGCAGAAACAATACGGGACCTACATGAGAATCTAGTCAGAAATATGAATTTATAGAAGCCGCAACTGGGACTGAAAAGATTCACACGTAGAATAATAACTCACAAAGTAACTTGAAAATCTGACTCAATATTATATGCTTTAAAATGTTTGAACCGCTGACACAGGCATCTTTTTACAGCTGTCATGAACAGCTATTAACTTCAGAAAATAAGCCATCTTTCATTTGCTGAAATGTTAACTGCATTTGGTGAGGAATAGGTCTCTTACATTTCTTAAGGTATTTTGATTCCATTTCCTGACAAACTTTCACCACTTTGTGCTTCTGCTATTTAAAGGGAGAACACATGTAGAAAAATCATGATTTCAGTGAACAATCAAAGCACCAATATTGTTATGTATCTGAAGAATGTAATATGCTTTGTCACTTGTGGCAGTAAAATATGCATCCATTCACACACAAAAGTATTCTTGAGCCTTTTATTGTTATTCTGTTTTTTGGAGGGATGAAAAAGAATAGTAATGAAACATCTTTTATCTAATTGCACTTTAGAACATTTAAACCAAATATTAGGCAGAATTATATTCCAAACAGCACCACTTTCAACGGATCAGTGCCTATTTTGAAAGGTGGCCAAGCACATTATATAATCAGTCATTTTCTCTTTCCTTAATCCATAAATCGTTTGTGAATTTAGAAGCTTCAGGAATATTTTGAAGTTAGGTAAACAGATAATTATAAACCAGCATCTTAAGGAAAATGTTCTAGAGAAACACATCACATGGGCCACTAATCCATAGTTCCTCAGCAACAGAAATGGTAAAAAAGGAGCATGTTGGTATGTTTTCTTCCAGTTTTTCTACCGGAAAGGAAAATGTAGCTGATGACGTTTCAGTTTCAGTTTTATTGGATTTCTAGGACGCCCCATCTCCCAAAAGGACTCAGGGCGGTGTACAACCATAAAAACAATATAAATAACATACAATTAAAAAGCGATTAAACCAAGAAACCCAACAATCAATTAAAACAATAAAAGCCAATTAAAATCCTATCCCCCCCAAACCCCGTCAGTCCAGGCAGGCCTGTTGGAACAACCA
>AZIM01000949.1:202791-214998 GCA_000516915.1 Ophiophagus hannah
GTTGCATGTGCATGCATGGGGGGGCAGGGCGGGGCACATTGCATTGTGGCTGCCGTCACGCACATATGCATGCACTTTCAGCACACCACAACAAAAAGGTTCACCATCACTAACTTAGACCCACAGACAGACTTTCTTGAATGAAAGAGACTCTCTCTTTTCAACCACTCCTCCAATATTTTTATTATATAATTCAGAAGTATACACTAAAGTTCCTAACACACCAGTTTTATTAAGACTCAGCTGATTTTATTAGGGAGTGAAAACATAGATAATATACCAATCGTACTCCTACTAGTTCTTAGAATTGTAACTACAAAAGAGCTGAATGTTTAGAGTATAGAGGCTCTGTGAATGTTAGAGCATAAAATATATTTTACAGAGTCAGATATAATAAACCTCTAGGTTTGCAACCACAGTATAGCTAGCTTCATAATGGCTACAATGACCACAAAAGACACACTGGAGACTCATTCCATCTTCTTTGCCCAGTCCCAAGACTCTAGTCGTTTTTCAGTTTTATAATGACAATGCATGATCTGCTTCTGTTGATGGCTGCAACTATGAAGCCATTATAAATGCCTCCTCTTAAGCTCTTTGCTAGTAAAATATTGCTAGGTATTAAGGCTCAACTGAGGTAGCAATATATATATATATATATATATTAAAAAATCTATTAAGTTATTCCCAACTTGGTTTACAGCAGCTGCCGAATTAACTGAGCTGAAATTTAAATATATTGCTACTATCAATTATTTCCTTCACAATTTGTTCATTGCTGGAACCCCAATATACAGAATAAGTTTGGTGCTTTCTTTTGGAGTTTGCATGAATGCTGCTGATAACCATTTGTGGCCATAACGTAATTGCGACTGTGACTCAATTACTTATTCAAGAAACATGTGCATAGAAAGCCTTTTCTTTTTCTGTATTTCAGTGAGGAGCAATGTCTCCACTACCGTAGTGCAAACTGACCCACCCCAATAGATTTTTATTAAAAGGTTGCATTCAATATTGTGTGTGTGCATGTATGTGTGTTCAGTACATGTGTATCATCATCCTATTCTTTACAGCTCAGTGAACATCATGTCCATGTGATGACTAAAGAAGGGAGACTCCTGATGATACATATCTGAAAAGTATATTTAGCATGGTCATGATTGTACAATTTTTGAAATCAAAGTCCAAGTCTTGATTGCAAACCTTCAGAATTAGATTCCAGGCTTTGCACAAAATCTCTTAAATCGAAGTTAAATGTGCCTGTGATTGCTTAGCAGAACAATCTAAGTAAAAATTTATGAGAAGAGTCAGTGGGTAACATTTGGGAGGTGCAACATATCTTTATGGTTAGAAGGTGGCCGGGTATAAACCAGATTTCTGTTCTTTGCAGATTATTGTGAAATGTGTAACTGTGAGGAAAAAAAATATTGTGCTGTAGTAGTTTCAGATAAAGTGAATAGAGTTTAATAATTGAAAGGAGTTGGAGATGGATAAATGTGATAAAAGTGGTACATGGTAGAAGCAAACACGTGGGAATACAATGTTTAGCAAACATTGTGTTCCCACTTGGGTTTACTTCCACTATGTACCACTTTATCACATTTAGTGAACATTAAGACAAGAATGCATGATGTTTCCTTAGAGTATTTTTTTACTTTATTTATGGATATATGTATAAGAAATATTTTTGGTGACATTAGAGGAATATTGATTATATTCACGTTCTTTTGCATGCACATAATTTTTATTGATGGCTGAGAACTTGAATGATTTATAAGAAATATTAGACTATTTGATGCAATATGTAGCTTAGGTCTGAACATTAAGACCAAGGTACAGGACAAAGAAAAGTTGTGTATATAAGTGACAAAAAAGAAAAAGTTGTGTATATAAGTGACAAAAAAGAAAAAGTAAAACAAGTAAATTAAAGGAATTTTTCAAATGAAAACTGTGAGGAAAATTGATCAAAACAAACAGGATTATGTGTAAGAGCGTGTTTTACTTCCTTGTAATGGAAGTGAGAACCTGCTACACACTGGATATTGGTACATAAGAAGTGTGAATCCTGAAGAGATAAAATAGGAATGGGAGCTCAGTAAGTGTAGATTGAATACAAAAGTGTGAAAGAAGTACACTAAGGTGGTTTGATGATATAAATGGAGGTTGAAACATAAATTAAATATATGAAAGAAAAGACAATCAATTTGGAGAAAGGAAAAGTTTCTGGTTGGATGAACTTGCAGAGATCCTCAGTAGGAGAAGAGAGAAGTTTGAAGGAAAAAAAAAGCAGTGTGTGAAATTGGCATAGGGATATAATGGAAGCAGAGACACTTTCCAATAATAGAAAATTATAAAGAAGCATATTGTATGCTATTGTACATATTTCCTTTCATCTTCTGGCTTTAATGGGGAAGGAGCTTTGGGGTTTATTGTCCTTGGTCTTTTTTGTGTTTTGCATAACATTTACTCAAAAGGTAATAGTAAGTATGTATGTATAAAGTCATCTATTTTTGTTTGTGAATGAGACACAAGATTATTAACCTTAGCATAGAAGATGCACATTATATTACCTTGGCAGGAATCAGAACAAAAGACTGAACATTCAATAATCTTCCATGATGATTTTAAGATATATCAATTATATATTGATGCCTGTAATTTAGAGGTTTAGGTTCCTTCCTTTGCCCTTCACCTACTTTTTTCAGGTTGTAGTAATACATCACCGAAATTAACATTAAGCTTTGTTAGTATAAAAGTACTGTGCTTCTCTTTATTTATATATTCTAACTATAGGGAGGCAGAGAAATCTCTCACAAAACTATTACATAATTAATTTAAAACTGTGGGAATTTGTTCTTAATTCAAAGTGATTAATTTTGCTTCCAAAAAGAATCATGTATGATAGACCTGGATCATGCAGTGATTAAGACTATTAACTGACTGAATCTGTATAAATTCAGTGCTGCTTTATTGTGTTTACACAGTAAAGAAATAGTACCAAGAACTCACATAACATCTCATAAAACTCAAAAGGAAGCCTGTCAAAGAATTGTTGCAATTCCAAGTGTTGGACAATCCTCATTTGTTCTCAACTGGACGAGGAAAAATGCCTGCTCTGAATAGTTCTGAAATTCTATCCAGCCCCTCAGAGAGACCAGTGTGCAAAATTTTCTTTAGAATCCAATCTTTGGCTTAGTACATTTGTGCATATGTGTGTGTTTTTCTGCTGCCATGGATATGCCATCCTCTTTTTCTGGCCAACAGTTGCTAAGTCATGAATGGATAGAATATTTCCTTTTCTCACACAGTGACCAGGATGTGAGCCAACAGTACAATCTAAAGACACAGTGTTCTCAGTCAAGACCTGTTATAGATAGAAGTGGCACGCAGCCATGCTTGCCTCAGAGCCTCAATCTTTACTAAATAACTAGCCTATTTTCTCAGTGAAAGAAAGGGAGGAAGTGAAAGGAGGGGGACATATGGGAGAGGAGGATCTAAATTCTTAGTTTCCTTACTATGGGGTATTGTTTTGTTCTTAATCCTGCTCCAAAAGATGGAATACAGAACATTTAATAAGTATATATGAATCTAAGAATCTGACCTTTAACTGGCATATTAGCATCCATCAAACTATTAAATATTATTGATTATAAATAACAGAATCAGAAAGGGGAGGATGATAAGGCTTTTATCTGCTAGGGAAGCAAACAAATTTTTAAAAAGACATTTAAGGAATTAGTTATACTTTTTTTTAATAACCAATGTCACTCATCTTTTGTTTGAATGACTTCATATTCAAGGACAGATCGTTAATTCTGTTTAAGCTTTTGCCATTAAGTCTAAATACTTCTACATATATATCTCTAGTCTGCATTCTTCTCCAGGAAGAACCTTTTAAACAGCATTAAGCATTAAGGAAAGTATTATTAAACAAATAAGGAAATAAAGGAATGAATTATATTTGCTTCTTTTTAAAAAACAAAATTAAATAGCTCAAGTTTTAATTTACCTGTATAAGCCTGATGATTTGACAAGCTGGAAAACTGATCACCTTTTTGCTCAGCAGATAACATTTAATTTAAATGAGTTTATTTGCTGATGAATAAAACAATGTTTTTAGCAAGGAATACCGTTTTCTTTCTCAATTGCTTTATATACTGGTAGTTGTTAGGGTTAGAACAGATATGCAGCTGGACCTAGGAGCTCAAGTTCCTGTAGGCTAAGAAATTATTTCTGAGCCTGATTTCATATATACAGTTATATGTCATATATTCATTTCAGGATGCTGCAAAGTTTCTTTAAACTCTATCCTCCCACAACACACTTCATGCTATCTCAAGAGATCTCATAATTCTGAAGAATGGCTCTTAATAGACTACAGGAAGCTACAGTGGCAAACAAAACAAAACATCAGAACTTCAGCTCCTGGCATATCATTGAATTCAAGTATTTGTTTGGCAGTGGAAATAGCCATCTGCACAGTATATCTACATCTGTAATTATTTCCCACCTATCCTGTCAAGTGCCTGAGAAATCAGAAGGTCCAGGGAGTTCAAATAAATATAAAGATTTATTATAAGCTTAAGATCATAAGAACCTGAACTACTAATGGTCAAAACAGATTGGTAGTAGATAAGAGTCAAAGGAATTCAGGTTGAGCTGGGCTTGTGGGCGCAAAGGAACTCATGACTGATGACACGTTTGATCCTTCCCTCGGGCTTAGCCTGGTCATCTCCTACATATGCATACCTCAAACACTAATTGGAATGAAATATATTTGGGCAAAAATGTGATACTTTTAGAATTATTCTAGACAGTTTTAAAGTTAAATGGTGTATCAGTATGTATGAGGTGGGGTATAGATAATATCTGAAAATGGATATAGAAGAACACTGAAAACGTGAATCTTTCATGAAATCATAGTTATTAACTTCTGTCAAGTATAGTGGAATAATAAGTTCAATCAACAAGGAAAAGAAGCATGTAGCCTTTGGCACTGGTGTGAATAAAATTATCATTTAATTTACAAAAGGGTGTAGCATGGAGATTCTGAACCAGCTTAGAGTAGTGTTTCTTAAAGTGTGGATCTAGGACCCCTAGGGCTCCCCCAAGACACTCCCAGGGATCTTCAAAATCAAAATAATTTGCCAGCCTATGTTGAAAAATAATACAATATTAAAATCGCATCAAACAGTTGTGAGCAGGTAACAGCAGCAATGTGTCAATTTTAATATTTAATATACTAAATATCAATAAATTTAGTAAAAGCTCTTTTGGGGTCCTCTATCGTTTTTAAAAGTGGAAAGGAGCCCTGAGGGAAAAACCATTTAAAACACTAGCCTAAAGATGAAGCATTAGAAGAGATGTCTGGAGTTGTTGGGAAATGATTCACAATGAGTCTGACTATACATAGATAAGAGTCCATGGCAATAAAGATAGCCAAGCATTAATATTTCTTCACCTTTATTGCATTCACTGATAGCCATCAAGCAGGGCATTTTATCCCTTATTAGGCAGGAAAAGGCCACAGAACTATCTCTAGGTCTGCTGTAAGGAATATTCTGGCTGTTTGGCAAATAAAGTTCCACAGATCTGCACCAAGTTGGATTCTCATTGGGCAGGTTTGACCAAGATGCCAAGGACTCAGTCTGGTGGTGTGATATGGGATGAGTTTGAGTTGGTGACTCTTAAGTGAAAAGGGTTCTCCACAATGCTAGCTTGGCCACTTATTTATCAGACCAAAATCCTCCTAAATCACTAAGGTGTGTGTGTATGTCCACTCATTGGTGGTACTTTCTGCCTTGAAGGAATCAGAGGTATACCACTTTCTTAAGAGACTGTCCTTGGATTAAACTATGTCAGACAATTATTGTCCTGTCTCCAACCTTTCCTTTTTTATGGAATGTTATTGAGAAGGTGGTTGGGCTATAGCTGCAGAAAACCTGTGAAGAAGTAGAGTATCTTGAACCATTTAAGTTGGGTTTCAGGCCAGGATCCAGTGCAAAGACAGCCTTCGTTGCCCTAGTTGATGACCTGTGGTGAAGCATGGTGGTGCATACATCCTTATACTCCTGTCTCCGCAACTTTTAATGCTACTAACCATGGCAATTGTTGGAATTGGTTCTGGAAATTGAGAATTGAGACTGACTCTAATTGGTATTGGCTGGGGAAAGGGATAGGTCATTTCTTAGGCCCTTCCTTTGTTGGGGGGGGGGAGGGTGCCATAAAGTTTTTTGCTTTGGCCCCATTTGTTCAATATCTACATGAAACCACTGTATGAGATCATCCAGTTTGGGCTCCAGTATCATCAGTATACCGATGATACCTAGTTATATTTTTTGACCTCAGGCTGGCTAAGTCCTATCTGTATATCATATCTTTTTTGTCAATATTCCATTTCCTTGTATAATTTTTTTTCTTATCTTAATAGAATTGTCTCATTGACTAAATAGATATCCTAGTGCCTAGCTGGACAGTTAATTTTCCATTCACATATTATAAGCTGTGCACTAATGAACTAGAAATTAATAAACTATGAATGAATAAATTGTGGATTACTTCTGTTACTGAAAGTATTACAAAATTCAAATTGCATGGCTCTCCAGAGAACCTGATATGCATATTAATATTTTTAAAAAAGTAGTTTTCATTTAGTTTGGGAGTCTGAAAAGCTATTTCTCTTTTCACTATATGCACACTGAAAGAACTTGATGATGAGTAGTTTCAGGAGATGGATATAGGTATAGGATAGCTTGATCCCTTTGCTTTTTGATAAATTATAGTAATGAACTAATGTTGCTTTTTATAACACCGACAATTTATTTATTAAACACATTTTTATGCCACGAAATCAAAACAGGGAGATTCATATAGAAAGCATGTTGTACTACTATCAGTTTTGTGGGGTTGGAGTGGGGGCTCCTTGGGGGCAAGGCAAGATTAAATAAGAATTCAATTACATTCTTCTTCCTGCAATATGTTTTTCATATCTGATTGCTTTATTCTTGTGGCTTCTGTTCAATAAATATACATGTTAAATGTATTCACATGTGCCTGGATGTATATAAAATATTTAACCCTGCTTTCTAATCAAACTTTAATAGAATTAATAGAATAACAGAGTTGGAGGGGACCTTGGAGGTCTTCTAGTCCAACTCTCTGCTTCTATTACTCCTGCTCCTCCCCTTCCCCTAACAACAACAACAACAACAGCTGCCACATAATACCCTGGATTTAACAATTGTCGATAGGAAAGACAAAAAAGTCTGGATAGTGGATGCGGCAGTGCCTGAAGACAGCAGAATAGAAGAGAAAGAAGTGGAGAAGTTCACAAAATACAAAGACCTACAAATAGAAATAGAATGTCTGTGGTAAAGGCAAGCAAGGATAGTACCAATAGTAATAGGTGCCTTGGGTGCAATTCCAAAACAATTGGGGCATTATTTGAACACCATTGGCACTGACAAATTCGACATCAGTTAATTGCAGAAGGTGGCTTTACTGGGGACACCTTCCATCCTGAGATGATATCTGTAGTACCATCAAACATCCAGATCTGACTATTCCAGGTCCTTGGTATAAGGACTTGATAGTAGACAAAATGCCAAATCCAATCTGAACATCTGGCTGACTGTGTGATGAACAGCAATAATAATAATAGGAAATTAGAATCTCAATCATTATTTCTTGGTTAAGTAATTCCCATAGGAACCAGCTTAAATGGAAACAATTGAAGGATCAGAGGCAGAGTTGGTCCTTCCTCTTATTCATCTCATGGCAGCCATATTGGACATGGGAGGAGCCAGCTTCAACTGCACAGGTGTTTGGTAAAATTATGAAATTGGATGATACTTGAGACAAAATTACTTTATTGAAAGAGCTGATGGAGCATTATTACTAACCTTCATTTGAAAGGCCATTAAATGGAGGCTCACACTTTTGTTTTCCTTTCAAAATGAACCCACACTGATCCATTCAAAACTAAGATAGTGTACTGTGATGTTTAAGATGCTGGACTAGAATTAGGGAGACCCAGTTTCAAATCCACTGCCAGCCATCAATTCCAGAGTGTGATTGTGAGTTAAAATTGGAAGTCACATGTGTGTTACTTTGAGCATCTAGAAGGATAGATAAATAACACATTGACTGGACAGTTAAGAATTACAGTTCAACCTTTTGTTCTCCCCTCCTCGGCTATATACCCAATTCACAACAATTGAAATACATTCCACCAATTTGATCAAGAAATACAACTGTCTGAATCATTCTGAAATGAGAACATGACATGTTGGCCTTATGTCCTCGAAATGGTGAAATTGTCCGCAAACCAAACCACACTTATTTTGAGTTCTAATATGGAATCTAATCCTGAAGACAAATATGATTGGTCCAGAGGGTGGAACAAATAGATGTAAAAATCCATGTAATCACTGGAATGATGGCATAACTTCCTCAATTTATTACATTGATCTACTTCCCAGGACTGGCTTCCATGGCAGGATAACTATATTTATTTGCTGATAATGAGGAGAGGAAAAAGATTACACATTTCAAAACAGTATGTCCCAAGTAAGGAGGGATGGTATTTTGCTTTTTGAATCATCCACATCCTTGCAAAAAACACACTGCTCTAAGCTATGTTGTGGCACCAGATGATTGTCTGCAGGGTCTGGGGAAATAAAATAAATGGAAATACGAAAGGGGACTTTTCTCACTTTCTGGAAGAGATGAAAAAGCAATGCTTTCAAACCATTTTATCTTTTTTGTTGTCGCTGTTGTTAACTGGAGCAGCATCTGAAACAATATAGTCTGTATGCACCTAAGAATTACATTTCTCCCTGAATAAAATGTCAATTTCCATATGCAATGCAATGCATATTTACATGTATTATTGTAGTTTTAAACAGAACCGTGGAAAGCTTTGTCAAAGCAGTTAAATGCCAAAAAACATTGGTCAATACAAATGGAGCACATTACATGAAATACTGGGCATATTATCAGAACTATTCATATGCATAAGCACTGGGTAATGCACGATGGCATTTACAGATACTCTGAATTCTTCACCCTGTGAACATCTTCAGAGCTCTGCTTTAGGCTAGGCCAGACAAGTTTCATTAAATATGACAAGTAACTATGATAATTATATTTAATTTGATTTAATTAAAAGGACACCAAATTTAATCACAATCTTGCATATTTGGGGAAGGTTTCTCCAAGTATGCCATTCAAAACCTGAGTATGGTCCTCAGCCCCAGTAAAGTAGTACATCATTAATGTAGGGCCATTAGAAAGCTAGAGTATTGGGGGGGGGGGCTCCAAGAATTAGAATAAACATCAAGACCATGATTTTAGATTCAAATTCCAGAGGAAATCTACAATGCAATGAAAATTCCAAAAGGCTGGTGACTTAGAGCAGAGTTGGACCACAATTCCCATTTCTTCCAACCATCATGGTGCTGTGCTGATTGGAAATAGGGAAGGCTGAACTCCCCCATCCCAGGCAGCTTCTACATGGTTGCCTGGTTTCAAACATTTAACAATTAATCAAGCGAGCCAGTGGAATATTAAAATAAGGTATACTGGACTGTTTGCTATTTTAGCCAAGATCTGCAAAATATCAATTCATTTATGTTTATTGGAATAGTTTATTGGCATAGTTTTTAGCCATCCTGTGAAACTTATTTTCTGCCTGATATTTAGGGACCTTCAATGCTCTTATCACCTCATTTAAAAGTCTTTCTTTTCTCTTACAGTCTCTAACCAGTGGTGGAATTCTACTGGTTCAGATGAACCGGTAGTTCTGGTGAGCATTTGGTCCTGCCCACCTGCCCCTGCTCTTTCTTTTGCTTTATTTCCTGGGTTTTTAGCACATCTGATTTGCATGGCAGAGTAGTTTGCCGTGCATCAGCTGTTTTAGTCACCGGGGATGCAGCAAAAAGTAAGTAATTGAGTTGAAAATGGGCTTTTTAAAATGTTGTTACACCGGTTGAATTGCACCACTGCTCTGAACCCATAACCCCAGGGGTGGGATTCAACCGGTGTTGCTACCGGTTCAGTGACTACGTTTTGCTGCACACGTGTGTAGACTGTGCCACCCGGACAGCTGAAAAGCACTGGGCGCAGGTGCGCAGCATTTGAAAAGCCTCTATTTCCCTGCTTTTCAACCTCAGCTGTGCCACACAAAGCAGCTGAGGTTGAAAAAGCAGGNNNNAAAGGACAGGTAAGAGCCCGGGCAGGCAGGTGGGCCAAACAGCAGCAGACACAGAACCGGTTCAGTGTCTGCTACTCTTCAGAGCTACCGGCTCCATAGAACCGGGCAGAACCGGTAACATCCCACCCCTGCACAACCCTCCTTCACTTGCTCAGTTCCAATTATACCTAATATTTTCCTCTGACCCCTTAGCCTATGGAATGACAGTGGGGTATGTCTTTTTGTTTTTCATAATAGGTTTATTTTCTTCCCTTGACTATATCTTTCATATAGTCTAACAATGTCTAGTGTTTATCTGTTCAACTTCCGCTGGCTTTGGTTGATCTTCTCCTCTCAGACCTTTGATGAGGAGAGAGACTATCCAAGTGGTCAGTGATTGGGATTGGAGAAAGAGTCTTATCTGTGAGATTCTGGAGGTCACAGAAGTATTACAGCTAGCAGTTTATCAGGACGATCTCAGAAACACAAGGACTTCAACGTGATACTTAAACCATCCAAAGCTTTTCCAAAAATGCTTTAGACTTGTTTAATGTAGAAAGAAAAAATTGTATAAAAGTAAATGAAAGAGCAATATTAATCTAACTAATCTGAACAAGCATAGTTGGAAACACCTCATTAAGCATCATGAATAATGAAGCATTACTTTCGCCTCGCGTCCTCCTGAAAGGATTCAACCCTCTATAAATATCTTTACATTTTATTATAGGCATTATTGGCAGAATTATTCTAGAGAACTGTAGCCAAATGAAGTCAGAATTATTCTTACAAAAGGTAATTCTAATCAAACATTTAATGCAAACAAAGCAGAGACACCACAGTTTCTCTGTCACCAAGAGTTGATCAGCGCAATCAGCTTTCCCCAGTGTGAATACAGAACACTGGCCATTGTTTCTGCTTGGGGGCTGAAATAACAGAATAACAGAGTTGGAACTCTTGAAGGTCTTCTAGTCCAACCCCTGATGAAGTAGGAGCCCTATTCCATTTCGGGTTGTTCAATCTCTTCTTGAAAATCTCCAGTGATGGAGTATCCACAACTCTGGTTAATTGTTCTTATTATCAGAAAACTTTTCCTTACTTCTAGGTTGGAATTTCCATCTGCTACTTCTTGTCCTGCCTTCCAGTGTTTTGGAGAACAGGTTGACCTCCTCTTCTTTCACTACAATGTCATCCCAGCTCTTCTCTTTGTTAGACTAAATATACCCAGCTCCCACAATTGTTCATCATACAAATTTATTCTCAAGTCCCCTAATCAACCAGTCCCCTAATCACTACATCATTTCCTAGACTCAGCCACCTGGAAGGCAGGCATCATCTTTTATTTATTTATTAATTGCTATGTATCTGATTTGTGCCAACTCAAGCAATGATCCTGAGCTTAACTGCTGCGATTCATTTTACTATAGACAAACATCTCCAAACTCCACTGACTACTGTAAATGGTGGCAAGAATAAACTCTTCCCTAGGGTCAGTGTCTTTCAAGGCCCTTTTGGTTTTACAGGTTCATCAGTGAAATGGTAAGGAGGTGGACTTTAAAAAAAACAACCTTCACTGATGTACATGGTGACAATACCCAATCTCATCCCACATCTCTCTCTTACAGATGTATGGACCAGTCCTTGTATTTTGTTTGTTTAATCAGTGAAATTGGCAATAGTTTACCCCCTTTCCCTTCTTGTATTTTCTTTCTCTTTTAATCAATTCAGAAAGGGGAATAGAATTGGTGAATCATCTATCAGGGACCATAGTAAACATGGTTTAAATATTTCTTAAGTGGGATGGAACACTGGAGTCAAGCAGTTTAAGGTTGCAGTGCAGAAGATATCTACAATCATTGTATAGTTAGCTATGTCCAACATGTAGAATAGATGAAGTTTCATTCTTTCACTGGTAGCATTATTTTTACAATCTACAGATAGTAGATTGGTTGAATCTTCTACCAACAGTTCATTACAACAGTTCGTTTTGTGACCATTCAAAGTTACAATGGCACTGA
>AZIM01000949.1:309801-323714 GCA_000516915.1 Ophiophagus hannah
CCCCTTCCTCTCTGTGGCAGCCTCTCAAATGTGTACATGTACGTGGAGATTAAGATAAGATATATTAGATATTCGAGAACTTGGAGGTTCTGTGTCAGAAAAACAGAATAGAGTTGGAAGGGACCTCGACGGTCTTCTAATCCAGCCTCCTGCTCAAGCAGGAAACCCTATACCATTTCACACAAATGGTTGTCCAATCTCTTCTTTAAAAATCCAGTGTTCAGGCTAATATGAAAATATGAGAAATATGACATTAGCCTGAACACTTTGTTTAAATGAACTCCATTTCT
Source organism: Ophiophagus hannah (assembly GCA_000516915.1). NCBI lineage: Eukaryota > Metazoa > Chordata > Lepidosauria > Squamata > Elapidae > Ophiophagus > Ophiophagus hannah. The sequence continues at coordinate 310,092 of AZIM01000949.1, forward strand.
CCATGAAAATATGCAGAGACATGAGCTCTGTTTAAAAATGATAGAAAGAGTGGAGAGAGATTGGCTCTCCTAAACTCACCTAGTGAACCTCTATAGCTTTGGGTAGACTTGAACCCATGTACATATGCTGGCACACATAGACAAATGGCTGTCCAGTCTCTGCTCCAACATGTCCACCAAGAAGAGCCCACCAATGGGTGCTGACAAGGATGGTCTTTATACAACCACCAATATCCTACCCTGAATACCTGCTTTGATCTAGTATTCAGAAATGAGACAAACTTGTTCAGATGTAACAAGAAACTATGGTTTAGCAAACGGCATTACATTGCTAGGACTGAGTTTCTGTACTTTCTCAGTATTGTAACACTATTCTGTTTGTCTCACCTGGCTTACATGGAAACATTCCACACTATCCAATTAAAAGTTCTGCAGTCAAATACAGACAGGTCAGCATTATCAATGGTCGCTGGAAGAAAGGACAACAGTCATGTTAATTTTTTTTGTTCTGGGTCATGATACACTGAAAGGGGTATTACTGTGAAATTAAAGTGCAAAATGACCTCTCAAGCTTGCTTAGCAGGTGTTAATTCATTTTGATCTATCCCTCCCTATAATAATTTCACAATGGCAGTAAAATCATACATATTTATAAATGTGGGAATAGGTGGCTGTTGTTCTGTTTGTAATTTATGGCAACAAAGAATTCATTTAGATTCCTATACTTGGAAACCCCCAAGGTGACTCTGCTGTGGCTACAGGATCCCTGCTGTGCAGGATACCTAACATAATAAAGAACAAAGCAAAAACAAGGCAACATTGAGGTTGGGACTCCTGGGTAATCAATTCAGGTATTTACAGCTGAAACAATAGCACTGTGCAAATCAACATCATTACTACAGTTTGCTGATAGGAACTCCAGGGAATTAAGCACGTGTTTGCCTGCAAAGCAGCTGATTAATCCAAGTTACTTATGTTTGGTTAAAGCATTATTGTTCCCTTCATAATTAACCATAAACGAGTGCTTAGGACGACAGTGGAGAACCAGGATTACACAGTGGCATTACATCTCTGCCCTTGACCATTACACAGGCAAGTCCTTGAAAACAATAATGCTCTTCACACTCACAGCTGCTATAATATGCGTACATATAATATAATCTATATCATAGAAGTGCAGGACATTCTACTTTGTTACTGTATTGGGGTTTCAAACTTATGTTCTTTTTGTAACAGCTGCCAACTTTACATAACATGTGAAGCTCAAGAGCTCTGGCGGGGGTTTGATAATATTTTAAGAAAAGTATGTCCATGTCTAATGCTAGCATATGGAAATACAATATTTCCTTCCTTTTTTTTACTCCCTAAAAAACCAAGAAGTCTTGTGTTGATCCCAAGAACAGGAGACACAAACATACTGCTGTATTTATATGTAAGACTGATTTTCATCAATATCAACATATTGAAGTAATAATAATTAAGAATTTGTCATGAATTTGTGATAGTTATGGTGGAGCTACCAGATGTGGCTGCCTTTTCATGGATTAATTGTATAGTTGGATCAACTATCTGAAGTAAAGAGATTCCTAGCATTGTGATAGTACAATACCTTGTACACAAGCTGAGTTCACATAATATACTAAACCATAATGTGACTTATTGGTTTTGGCTTAGCAAACTGTTGAACAGCTACCGCAGTCTTTGTAAAATATGGATTCTACATTTACCATACTATGTGAACCCAACCAAATGTTCTTCATTCCATAAATCATGATTCAATTAACCATGGTTTAGCACAGACTTGGGCATTTTGTGGCCCCCAGGCCACATCTAGCCCTGTATTGCTGAACAGCCCACCACCTTTGAAATAACATGTCCCTGAGCAATTAATTCTAGGACTGGTCATTTGGGAGACTGAGGGAATTATGTTTTTCTATATGACATGTGCTTTCAAGAACGCAAAGTCCCAAAATCCCTTGCTGTGCATAAGGAGACAGGAGAGGGACAAGAAGCCATGATCACGAGGGACATTCATCTCAGTGATGGTGGAAGTAAGCTGAACAGAATGAATAGCAATCAGTGTTCCAGTTTTTCAAATCAGTCCCCCCCTCCCCACAGCAGGCTGGCTCAAGCAATAAAGAAGTACAGGAGGAGAAAAAAGGAGATGGAAATGTTTTTAACATAGAGACATTGTCTTTGACAATGGCAACTGATGATAAAAAAGCGCTTCCAGATAAAATATGTGATTCTCATGCTTTCAAAAGGCAGTCAGGTAGCATTATCATCATCACTATAAGCAGTGTATTCAAAAGATGATATGCAAAAACTGCCAAAGACTGATTTCAGATTGCAGCAGGATATACATGCAATAAATTCATTGGCTTATGCTTATTATGTTTAATCAAAGAGCAAGAAACAGAGAAAAAGAAAAGGCAAGGACAGTCTCATGATCTCTCAAGGGCGAGTCTAAATGCATTTACTGAACGGTGGTGAAAGTATACAGAAAACCATTGTGGTAGTGACTGAGAAAAGGCAATTTATTATTCTATCATATATGATGCTGCTCCTGATTCTCCCATCAAGAACAACCAGTGCTGATTTCCAATTTGTACTTCACAGCATGTACATTGCTGGGCGAATTTAACATTAAAGAAAAGGATTTCCTGAATTTATCAACAATGATGTTTTAAAAAATGGAAAATGGGAAGTTCAAATCACTAGCTTGTAAAATCATAACAAGCATCTTGATAATTGGAGAAATCAAGTTCTGATAATGGTTCCAATATAAAAAACTGTTCAGGCAAGCATTATGCCTCCAAATGAACTAGATTGTATTCTCTTTGTGCTTTCCATTTACTGAATCTTCTAAGAATGCAGCTGCTTGTATTGAATGAATTGTTCACAATATTCCCATCTTCTCCCCTCCTCCTTGCAATTTTTCAGTATGTTCAGGTGGTCTGTGAGGTGGAAAATTACAAAGAAAATATATGTGATTCTGTCCACTCTCAAATACGTGCTGGAGCACATATATTGATGCTATCCATCCACTCAAAAAGTATCTTCTGGGTATTCTAGAAGAGCTGGAATGTGCTCTTGAATTAAATGTGACATACAAAACTAAATCATAATAAAAGCACTGTAAAGGTACTTCAGTTCATTCTCAGGACTTTTGTTGAACTGCTTCTGGTATAACATTCTTTTAAGTCTTTATGATAGAATCAAGATTCTCCTAGTCAGAGGAATCTGACTTGAATCATATTCAAGGATCAAAACTGCACCAGGGTCAAAGTTGTACTCTATAGCATCCTAACAGCAGCTCAGAAATATTCATTCAGCTAATGTCCAAAATTAGAATCAACATAATCTTACACTGCATTTTACTATTGTCTGCAAAAAAAAAGGGGGGGGATGTTGCAGAAGCTTCGTTGCCAGAAAAAAATATCCTAGAATAGGTCTAAACATTTCCAAATGTTCATGACCTGTTTTTCTACACACAGTTTATCTAATCCATCCATCCAATCTTATCTAATCCATCTTTAATGCAGATCACTGGATTATTGTTTTGGATGTTCGTGAATTGTTGTAGAATCATCTCTCTACCAATAAAGGAAAATATTTGTAGTTAAGTGTTGAAATGAAGTATCCTTGGTGCTCTCTGAGCTTGTCTGTTTTCTTGCAGATGTTTCATTACTCAAACATAATGAAATGTCTATGAGAAAACAACCAAGCTCAGAGAGAATCAAGGACCCCTCAGAATTATCCCTGTTCTTCTGGACTGATAATAATTCAGTCTACACTCAAGTCACTTTTTTATATATTCATAAAACATGTGTTCTGAAAGAAATGTAAGAGGTGGGAAGGAACTGGGGAGTTATTTTCAACATCCAATGCTCTTCAGAGAAACAAAGATTCCAACATTCAAAGACAGGATTGGGGAGTCAAGCCCTTTCAGCTTAATACTGCTGTTTAGGTAACGATAAAACTAAAGAAAATATGGGGATTTAAACTTTATTCTCTAGTTATACCCCATGTTTTCATTATTCATTCTAAAGCATGATTGGTCCTTTAATATTATTGTCGCTTTCCAAATTTGTGTATCTCTAAAAAGCTTATGGTTTCTACTTTTCCAAATGAAATAATTGTTTATCAAAATCAAATTTGCTTGTTGTCTTTGGCAATGGCTTATAAGATGCCTCGGGAAGCACAGAACTAAAAGCTAAGTATGATGCTCATTTTGTTTGGTGACACTATCTTTGAATAGAAAGATCCTTTGCTTTATGACCTTGAAAGAATACTACCATCTTAAAAGAAGCATATATAGTATCATACATAAAAAAGGAAATGAACAATTATAGTTTTTAAGACATATTGTAGGAAAGGCTAAATTTAATGGTTTGTCCTAGCTAAAGCATCTAATACAAGGGTGTCAAAACTCGGGCCCGCAGGCCAGATGCGTCACGTGCTGGCCACATCCACCCCTGTTTAGCGAAGGGGAAAAAAGTCACGATACATCACATGACAATGTGACACCGCGAGTTTCACACCCTGATCTAATACTTCCATTTGTGTTCTTAAGTGAACTTTTCAAACATGCACAGGAGTCATTCAACAAACCTTACACATATAAAATATAGTTAAAGGGAAGAAAAAAAGTAGATCAAACTGGAAATTACACAGTGAGACAATACTCTCCAAAAATGCATTGATAGATCAAAGAGCATGGTGTGTACAATATAAAATGCTGCACATAACATATTATTTTTGGAACTGAATTGTGGGCAAATCTTTGTCAAGAGTTATTCTATACTAAGATACATCTAAGCCTTAGACCATACATTAACCAGTGTTAGACTTTCATGCTATGAACCAGCTCCCACAAAGTGTGAAATATCTATTAAAGAAAAAAGAAAAGTGAGGGAAAGAGAAAAAAAAACTCTAAATGAAGTGTAATGTTGAATTAAGAACTAGATTCCCAATGTTCTGTTTTTTTGTGACAGAAATTCTTAACACCGTAATCAAGAGCCAGGTATATATTCTGAGAGAACAGGATATTACAATAGTGCTGAATATAAGTAAGCAACCAGATCCAATCAATCCCCTAGTTTTATAGAAGAGTAGAATAAAAGAATATGGGCAGATGCATTAGGCCATGTTGAACTGGAAAATGTCTCTGATGGAAAGGGATGACAAGAGAAAGAAGTGGACAACTGAAAAGCATAGACCTCCAAAAAGGGGGTGGGGGAGAAAGCTTTAGATCAGAAACTGAGAAACAAAATTCCTAAATAGCTTTATTTCGCAAATGTCATTCATTATAGACTTTCTTTTTGATTAAAATATATATAATCCTCCTAAGTACCTTGTATGCCATTATGCATCATGAATTATTTATTTAATCCTCCATCAACAACAAGAACAATGTATAATCACGACAATTGTGAAAAGAATGTCCTAATTTTTAAAAACAAAAAAAATTGCAGGTTGGGTGGCTAAATGGTGATAAAGCTATATTTTTGGAGTGGCATTATCTCTTATTCCAAAGTATTAGGAAGGACATCTTATACAGAAATTGAAAAGGAGAGCAAAATCAGAACAAAAAGCCTTCTGGCTCAAAATGCTGCAAAAACATCACAACAGCAGTAATTCTCCAGTGAGCCGTAGAATCAAAATGCTGAGATTTGATTCCAAATCTTGTAGTGTTTTAAGCAGGACTTTTATAGTGCACTAAGTTGAAATTATAGTCATCCTAACAGATAGCTTATCAGGTTTAAAAATACAGCATCTTAGAAACTATTTTCTCATTGTCAATTTTGCTTTGGAGTGAAGGTAGATTCAACTGTACTGTAATGACTATAAACACACAGAAAAGGGTTCATTTTGAAATATCACTGATTGTGAGTGATGTTTCTTATGATAGCGCAGCTCTGGCAGCTAAATTTTCAATTACCAGGCTGTTTTCTTTGTGTGTTTTAGGTTGCCTATTCCAGATGCAGGGCCAGCTATATCAGTGAAACTGAAGTGTGTAGATAAGTTGGGGGCATTAGGCAAATGGGCTTGGATTGATTAAGCCTTAGGCAACATTCTAAAAATCAGTAGGACTTTCTGTCCAAGGATTCCACTTCAGAACCAGAGCACTAAATGTGGTAGAGTACATAACATCTGGCTTAGTGTGAATTGTCCCTAGAAGACAAAGCTGAAAATATTTCCAGTTGTCCAAATGTGGACAGGTATAGCCAGGCAATTAATGTCCATTAGTATTCACTTTACTGACATTTATTGAACCACTGGTATAAATTTACTTCTGAATACAAAATTTATAGAATGAAGGGTGTTTTGGAAGGGAAATTTCGAAAGAGGGCATAGAATTGAACAAATTAGAAATTCCAAATGGCCATACTCTTTCACTGAATCAATGATAATTCCAAACTGAAAGAATAATGCTGCAGTTGTTTCCAAATAAATGAATGGTGAACTTGAGACAGAAAAAAGTTGGTATCAGGTGATTTTAAGTGTTCTATACTGGACAACTGTGTGTTCATCAGGGCATTAGAATGGTTAAGATGTTTAGAAACTCTAAACTACTACCCTCCAGAGTGGTTGGTTGTGGAGATGAAACAACTCTAGATTTAACCCAGGATGATGAAAGATGTAATTATTCTCTTCAGACTGGGTGAGTAGGCATTTAAATGGCAAATGCAATCCAATAAAAAATAAATGTGAAGTCCTACACTGGAGCAAATCATCCTAATTTCATATTTAATTTCATGGGGTCTGAGCTGGCAATGACTGATAAGGAAAAGACTCCGGAGTTGTGGTGGGGCAGCTCAGTGGATATGACAGTTGTGGAAAAGATGAATGATCTATTAAGGATCATTAGGGATGGGACTGAAAAGAAAATGAAAATTATTACGCAACTGAGCAACTCTCCTGATGAAATGCATTTTTGTTCTTGTGGTTCTTAACGTTATTTCCTTTCTCTGAGTTTGTAGGGGCTGCTGCTTAGGCACTACTTAAAACAAGATATTGTACTGGTTTTGCCCTTTGGATTTTTATATTTACCATAGAAGGAGAATGGGAATCCTTACTCTTCAGTTGTTGCTGAATTAAAAATTCTACCTGCCCTTACAAGATGGCCTTTAAGGAAGTTCCTGGGGTTCATAGCTCATCCAATTTGGAAGACCAGAGGTTCCCTATTCTCCATGTTAAGGAAAACAAAGGAATAACAAGAGACATGACAAATGTATACAATTATACAAAAAATGGAGAATATAGAACCCAGGATTATCTAATGAAGTTGAGCTATGGGAGATTTAAGGGAGAGAAATGAGATTAGTTCTTCACATTCAGTCAGGTTTTTTTTAGTGGTTGTAGGAAACAGGCCTATTACCATGTCCTGTTTGTGAGCTCCCCAGATGGAGACCAAATTTATAGATAGGCCTTTGACTTACACAGGTAGACTCTTCTTGTTACTGCTACTGCTAGTGAAGATACAGTGAAGTTCTTCAAACACTCTTAATTCTAGAATTATGCTTAACGGTTATTGCTGAAGAACACAAGTTGAAAAGAGGTATTGTACTCTTGTGTTGCAATAGGCTGCCATACAGTCAGATGTATAGGAATAGAATGCTGGGTGATGTTTTTGGTCTGATCTTAGAGGACCCTTTATGCATTAGAGGACACAGACTCACATTCTTAGAAAATAAAAAAGTCATTCTTTCCTTGCATTATTTTCTAGGATTCTCCAAGTCATAGACAGTTTATAACAGTAACTTATGTTTTCTTAAGCCACTTGGAAATGCTCAGGATATGACAGTAGCAGTAACAGTAACAAGAAGACTCTATCTGTGTAAGTTTTTCTGTAATTTCTTTTTGCACTTGAAAAGCAGAATAAGGTAAGACGAATTAAGTAAACTTTGTTGAAGAGAAATCTATAATAAAATGATTCCGTATACAGTTGGATCCTGAGAGGAACAATCACATAAAAAGTAGCAACCCATTGGAAACTGAAGCTAAACAAATGAAAAGTAAATGAAATAAATGTAATCAACACAAAACTGGAATATTAACTCCAGTCTTCTAGTGTTTATCCACAGCACCTAATGTTCCATGTAAAATATACCAATTGCAGTATCAAATGAATAAAGGATTATCTCTGGTAGGGAATTTCGCCTTTTTAAATTAAAAGAAAACCTCTCACAATAAGAGTTTTAAATTATACTGGCAGTTAATATTTTTCAGAGAAACAGGTTAATCTCTTCTGGCAATAAAAGAAGCAAGCTGAATCCAGGAAATTCAGCTGCAGATTGAAGAAGTATGCAAATCTGTGCCCAATATTTTTATGCCATCCATTTAAAGAAGCTCTCTGGTCAATTCACAACTGCAGCAAAGAGATGGCATACTAAAATAAAAGATTTGTAGCAACATACAATATTAGGATCTTGATTAAATAAATAAATAGTTCATAAAATCCCTTATAAGCCACTTCACAAAGTATAACAGAACACAGTATGGGCAGGGAGTTGACTTGTTTATATTAATTTCATGGAACAAAAAAAAAGATTTCTCTCTTGTCTGTAAGTAAATGAAATCATAAGGAACGCACAATAAATGAAGGACACCTTTTCCTGATTTCTATAGACCAACTCTATCAGCAGCACCCTTTGCCTGATGAATGGGCTTTTACCTAGTCCATCATACTGATATCTGACTACAGTATGTATAAAAGCATAGAATGGTGAGATACTGAATAATGACCACCACTCCCAAAAAAGATACTAGAAGCTAGCAGAACCAATCATTTTCTTTGTTAATGGCAGATACTGTAGCAAAAACTAATTTAAAGCCATAATTCTCCTGGCTATCCTCTTTCCTCTCCTCCCCAGCCTTTTCTGCATAAAAGAGCTTTTTGTCTATGTTGTGTCTCAGCTTTAGAAGCACAGATGGGGACACAAAGGGACTTCAAAGAGTTTCCAGATACTTTCCTGGTTTTTTTTTAAACAAGCTAATAAGATTTTTTTTTCAGAACTGCTTGGTAATGAAGGAAATAATATTTTTCACATTTGTTTCCTTTCTGATAAGAAATGGAAAGGAACAACATAAAGACAAGTGACATATGGACATGGCATTCTGGCTTTTGAACAGCTTCTCATCTCAGATCTTTGAAGAACCATTTTATTTGTTGTGACATGCTGTAATAGGATATTGAAAAACCTAAGCAAATGTCCAACATAGAAAACATAGTTAAACTGAGAGCTTTATATGTTGTAGTTGCAGCCAAGATAAGTCACCATAATGCACTTTAAAGTCTAAAGCACTCAGTCACTGAACCAGGCAGGGCAGCCAGAGAAGAAGAGCTGATTAATCCAACATAATGATCAATATTAAAAGCGTGACTGCCTGGGCAAATACTAGAATCTCCAATTTAAACTTACCACTGATGGAATGGAGAGAAAAATAATTGCCCTCCTTTCAATTGCGCTTTAAATACATTCTGAATTTTGGGACATTCTCCAAAGCAAGGGGAGGGGGCGGGGAACAGATGAAAGAGCAAAGAACATTTCTCACAGATTTCTCTTTCACTTTAGATACCTCTAGAAATGGTATTTGCCAAAATAATCAAAGTTTTACAGAGGACCTGTGATGCACTGGCTCCCTGTTCATATCATATTTTTGAGTCTAGACGTCAAAGTACCATATTCCTATTTTGCCCATTCCGTATATCAGGCTGAAAAAGTTAAATCAATTGGCTGAGGGTGGATTAAGACACGAGTCTCACTGATCCTGATTTAATATTCCCGGCACTAGTCCAGCTATTGTAACTGACAAACCACATGGGCTCTCTTGAGGACATAGTACAGGTAGTCCTTGATTTATAACAGTTTGCTTAGTGACCAAAGTTACAACTTATCTCCCCAGAGCTATTTATACCTCAATTTTGAAGCTCGTGTGTTCCCCCATGGTCACATGATTGCATTCTGGGTGCTTAATAACTGCATCACTTAGCCAAAATTCTAGTTCCAGTTGTGATCCTTAATTGAGGCCTACTTATACCCAGTGCATTTCTCTTTATTCTGGGTAATTTTTGCTGAAGTTACATCATAGTTTCTCTCAGGCATGCTGCAGAGTGAATTCTTCTCAGCAAAATTTCCTAAATTGTCTGGCTCTATTTCCTGCCAGGTACCTGGCAATATTTTCACACAAGCCATAGAAAATATGCCTAAAGGGATGAAATTGTGTTTGCCATGATATTTCTCTTTTAACAAAAGAACAGTAGGGGGAAAACCACAAATATTAAATTTTAAGAATGCAACTGGATGTAAAAATTGGTTACATTTGTCATAAAAGTACTTCCCCAGAGGAATGATGTTTCTCCATTAAAAAAAAAGAACCGGTGAAAACTCAGTTGGAGAGCAGAACTAACGACCCCCACGTCCACATCAACGTTTCTGAATTCTATCATTTTCCAATATAATAAACAAACAATTTAAGTTGTGTCAATATGGATTCTAAAGTTTATTAAAAATAGTACTATCATATGTTAGAAAAAACTAGGAAGGAAAGAACATATAACACATCACATTTTCCCCACCTTATGCGGATAGTTCCAAAATCCACAAGACCCTTTACCTCTTCATCCTTTACTACAATGGATCCCAACCTTTTGGGTACTAGGGACCAGTTCCATGGACAGAGGGTTTTCTGTGGATCAGAAGGGGCGCGGTTTTTCATGCTGCCTGCATCCCAGAAAGGGGCTTCACTTGTTTATGCGGCCCGGTTTCTGGCATGCTGTGGCTGGTGCCAGTCCACGGATAGGCTCTACTGTACACATTACTTTGTGAATCAGCAGAAATTATGCAACGGATTTGGGGTTCGAATCATGAGCTTACTTTCCTAATACAAAGTGCCTGATGAACTGCTGCCTCCATTTTAAAAATGCTTTAATTCCTGAACTTCCTAGGATGGCCTGGAACAAACAACGTCCAGCAATCTCCCAATATGGGCAGGTCTGTAGGAGATGACCACGCTGATCACAAGGGTGAGGTCAAACATATCATCAGTTTGGAGTCTCTACATCCCCTGCCCTTGACTCTTATTTTGCACAAATTCACTTTGACCATTAGTAGTTCAGATACTTGTGTATAAGTAGGATGAAATAAACTTGTAGTACTTTTGAGCTCTATCCTGGTTCTTGATTTCTTGTACCTGATAAGGTCTAGACTGCAGTTTTGGCCAACCTGTACTGATTTATGACCATAATTTTGATTTGACTTGATCCTAGCCGAACCTCCAACAAGAGAGAGAATTTAGTATCACATGGCATTTCTAACCATCTCACACATGGTATGAGTCCATTGTTTCAGCCAAAAAATGATATGGGATAGGATTGTTGGCTGTCTTATCAGTAAGGTCAGTCAGGTCCTGTATCTTAGAAATGTATATGAATTTGTTCCTTTCCACCAAAGAAGGCAATTAATTCAAACAAAAATATTATCCAGAATTAGCAGTGGAAATTTCAGCTTAGTGCTTAAGTAACTAATCTTTCCTCTCAAAGAAAATCTCTTTCAATAATGAAAAATCTGAAGGAACAAAATATAACTGTAGGAAATGACCAGGCTGAGCCCAAGGGTGGGGGTTAAATGTATCATAAGTCACAAGTCCCTACACTCCCACAAGAGATTTAAGTCCAGCCCATCTTGAGTGCCTCTCTTATCTCCTGTGCATTTCATTTGACTGGTAGTTGGCCAGATTCTTGTGGAAAGCTTAAATTTGCAATAAATCTTTATACTTATTTGAACTGCCTGAAACTCCTGGCTTCCTTGGTGCTTGACAATAACTACGGCCATCCGTAAAATAACAGACGTGAATCTGTTATGAAAAAGACAGTCATAATAAAATGAACTTTTCAACAATATGAAAAAAAATCAAGCTTTGACTCAGTTGTAAACATTTTTGTGGGATGAAATGAAAAAAAATGTGGTTCTTCCCAGGATCTAGAATTAGCATATTACTTTTTGGAGTAGCAAAATGTTTATTATGTTTTTCATTGATTGATTATGTGCAATCAAATTGGTGTCAACTCTTAGCAATCACATAGGTTTTCTCAAGAAGGTTCTTCAGGATTTCCAACAGTGAGCCCATTGCCAATGTAATTGAATTGATCCAATTACTGCTGATCATCCTTTTCTTTTTTCCTTCCACCTTTCCTAGCATTATAGACTTCCCCAGAGAGCTAAGACTTGTTGGTATCAATATGCCTAGCTGCATTTTACAATACAAAGGAAGTTTACTGCTAGTTCAGAGAAAATGTATTCCAGATTGAAACTTTGCATAGCAATCTTAACATTTAACAAGAAATACATCTTATAGAGTCTGGTGAAAATTATGTATAAACATAGCTAGGATATTTAGTTCTTTAACTAAGAGCTGTCTGGGACTGGGAATTTTTAAATCTGTATAAATACATAATTATTACTTCAAAATATTGCAATTAATTAATGCTTTAAGCCCTTTTTCCTTATATCTCAAAGCCAGATACAGTATAAACCAGGATAAAATAATATGCATATTTCACTTGAAAAACCAGAAAGTATGTAGCCTTTTTGTTTATTTAAAGCTATTTCATATTTCATTTGCTTACAATAATTCATGTATACACAGTTACTATTTTTCTCTACAGGCTTCCCATCTGCACAAAAATGAAATTGCAAAAAATATGGGTGCCATTAGTTTATCCCCCAAGTACTGCAATTTTCATTCTACCAATACTCATTTCCCTCCAGTTTTCTTCCACTTAATTTCAACCCTCCACCCTCCCTTTCAAAAACTCAACTGACTGAAAGAGAAACAAATAAGAGAAGCAAGAGGCATTTTCTCCTGTGCCCTCTTAGCTGGGGAAAAAAAATTCTATTTTCTTATATTCTATGTCATTTCTCTGAGCCATTATTTTTTTCCAAGACACCAATCAAATTCTATAGTTATTTTAAATATTCTCCTTTCAAGGGTTATATAACAAAGATAGATTAGAAAACACAAGTGCAGTTCAGCCATCACTGCTCACATTGTCAGAAGACAAAAAGTTATTATAAGTCTGACTTTATGCATATATTCAGGTCATTTTCTTTGGCAACAATATGAAAGTGGCGTGCCATTGCCTGTGCCCTGGATGTTATTCAGGATCTTGCTGTTTGCTCAGCATTTTGCCTAGTATTTTGCTAGAAAAAAAGATATCCTTTTGTAAATAGATGCTCAAATATGAACTGAGACAAAACAGAGACTATCTTTGAATTTGCTTATGCTGCATAGGGCGAGGCTGGAGTCTAGTGATTGTGTTTTTAATGTATTGGGGGCTGTTGTTTAAGGGCAATAAGAGTCTGAGGGGGATACAGGTAGTCCTCCACTTACAATAGTTCATTTAGAGACCGTTCAAAGTTACAACAGCATTGAAAAAAGTGACTTAAGACTATTTTTCATACTTATGACCATTGCAGCATCTCCATGGTCATGTGATTTACATTCGGCTCCTTGACAGCTGGTTCATATTTATGGTGGTTGCAGTTTCCTGAGGTCGTGTGATCTCTTTTTTGCAACCTTCTGACAAGAAAAGTCAATGGGGAAACCAGATTCACT